>CM052436.1:208962845-208978364 GCA_028533085.1 Varecia variegata
GTCCTACTGCCTCAGTCTCCCGAGTAGCTGGGACTACAGGCATGCGCCACCATGCCCGGCTAATTTTTTCTATATATATTTTTAGTTGGCCAGATAATTTGTTTCTATTTTTTAGTAGAGACGGGGTCTCACTCTTGCTCAGGCTGGTCTCGAACTCCTGAGCTCAAACGATCCGCCCGCCTCGGCCTCCCAAGTGCTAGGATTACATCCTTCCTTCTTTTCTTTCTTTTCCTTTCCTCCTTCCTTTCTTCCTTCCTTTCTTCCTTTCCTTCCTTCCTTTCCTTCCTTCCTTTCCTTCCTTCTTTCCTTCCTTCCTTTCCTTCCTTTCCTTCTTTCCTTCCATTCTTCCTTCTTTTCTTTCCTTCCCTTCCTTTCCTTCCTTCCTTTCCTCCTTCCTTTCTTCCTTTCTTCCTTTCCTTCCTTCCTTTCCTTTCCTCCTTCCTTCCTTCCTTTCCTTCCTTCCTTCCTTTCCTTCCTTCCTTCCTTTCCTTCCTTCCTTCTTTTCCTTCCTACCTTCCTTTCCTTCCCTTTCCTTCCTTCCTTTCTTCCTGTCCTTCCTTTCCTTCCTTCCTTCTTTTCCTTCCTACCTTCCTTTCCTTCCTTCCTTTCTTCCTTCCTTTCTTCCTGTCCTTCCTTTTCTTCCTTTCCTTCTTTCCCTCCTTTCCTTCCTTCCTTCCTTTCTTTCCTTTCCTTCCTTTCCTTCTTTCTTCCTTTCTTTTCTTTTTTTTTTTTCTTGAGACAAGGTCTCACTCTGTTGCCTAGGCTGGAGTCCAGTGGTGTGATCACAGCTCACTGCACTCTTGAATGCCTGGGCTCCAGCGATCCTCTCGCTTCAGCCCCCCCCGAGTAGCTGGGACTACAGGCACACACCACCATGCCCGGCTAATTCTTTTATTTTTATTTTTTTTGTAGAGACGAGGTCTCACTATGTTGCCCAAGGTGGTCTTGAACTCCTGGCCTCAAGCGATCCTCCCACCTTGGCCTCCCACAGTGCTGGGATTACAGGTGTGAGCCACCATGTCTGGTCCTCGCTTTTTGCTTGAGAAGCTCCTGGTCACACTGAGCTCCCGTCTGGCCCTCCTCAGGGGTCTCGCCCCAGCCCCCAGCCGAGATTCCTACTTACTGCACAGACAGGGCAGGGTGGGGGGACAGTTACCTTCGGTGGGTGAGGAAGCTCCCATTGGCATGGCCAGAGCCATCACAGCCGGGGGTGGGGCAGGTTGGCCCCTCGTTCTTCAGGGACTTCCAGGAGAACGACGAGCCGTTGAGGGAACCTTCTTTCTGCCTCCGGGCAGCCAGCGGGCAGCCAGACGCGCTTCTGTGAGAGGCGTATTTACCACTGATGTGGCCGAGCCCCACACAGCCTGGAACTGGGCACCTGGGCACAGAAAGGCTGGAGGTGAGGACAGGAGCACCAGGGTTGGGAGGAAAAGCCTGGAGACCCTCCCGAGACAGACACAGAGAGAATCCAACGTTGCACACCAAGGGGGCTCCGGAGTGCGGCGGCGAGGACAGCCAGAGTCCCAGAGCCCTGGGGAGAACCGGGGCCCCGCACAGCTGGGGCTTAGCAGACACCTCCCGTCCCCACCCTCCAGCGGCTGTGACCCTGGGGGCGGCTCTCAGGCCCACAGCAAGGCCTTGCTGCAGGGGTCACTTCTGTGCCTCTTCAGCAACGTAGAATCTTGCTGTCAGCCAAGACCACCCAGAGGACACTCCCCGGGACCTCGCACTCAGCATGGGCCTGGGGAGGCCGGGGGGGCTGGCGATCACAGGAGGATGACAAGGGCACCCGATGTCACTTGGGTGTCCCATAAGCAGTCCTACCCAAGGCTGGCCTGGATGGCGTTTTCCTTTCCTTTGGGTGTTCAAGGAGAGGGACAGAGGCCCTTATGGAAACAGCACAGATGTGGCCTGACAAAGGCCCCAGCACAGGGTGGGTCAGAGACACACAGGACGGTCCCTCTCTGGGTGCCTGTCCCACTGCCTTGGGGCTGGGACACCAGATCACCCAGGAACTCACACCTGGCCCAGGACAGGATCTTCAATCTGCAAATTCCAGTCTTCTTTCTCCAGCAAATGAAACTCATGCAAACTACCATCGGTCACACAGTCACTGTGTGCTAAACTCCTGGTAGCCCAGGACCCCAAGAGGGGACCCCAGAGCATACAGAGGAGTCAAGGGCAGGAAGCCCCCAGGAGGACAGAGGGCTGTTAGCAGGGGCTCCTGCTGCAGGGTGGGATGGGGCCCAGGGAGGGCAGCCCAAGGCTCACTGCCCCCATCTTAGGGACAGTCTTCGCAGACATCTTCCCGGCCACAGCGGCCAGGGCCCTGCTTCCTCCTCTCTCCTCCCGGTCCCATTCCTCCTGCCCACTGGCTCTCGGACACTCACAGATGTGCCCTGGGCCAGTCCGAGGTCACCCCGGCCAGCCGGCAGGAACAGGGGCTGGAGCACCGACAGGGGCCCCTGTGGAGGCCCCTGTTCCACGTCTGGCCCCCTCAAGCCAGATGCCTCAGCCGGACCCGGCACAGACAAGCCTGACGTGGGGCCTGGGCCAGGGAGAGGCACCTGCTGAGGCTGTGACATCCCAGGAGCAAGTGGCCAAGCGAGAGGTGGCTCTTCAGTCACTCTACACAGTGGAATCTGAACTGAATTTTTTACTTACTTTTTCACAAAACCCTAAGACCCTTCCTCGGGAGGAGCTGCTGACAATCCCTGGAATTGCAAACATGGAGAGTATTGCGGACATGGTTTCTTCCTCCCAGCACCCGGGGTGGCACTTCACACCGTCGGGGACAGCACGCTGAGGTGTGCGCGGGGCACTGGGTCGGCGTGGCTTCCATGCTCCTGGGTCAGCCGGGCTTTCCTCACACGTGGGGGCACAGGAACCTTATGCACTGGCCACGTGACACATGTGGCCAGGACCAGGGTCCACGGGTGCATTTCATTTGTCACATGCCAGTGTGGCCAGGGGCAATGGGTGGGGCGGAGGAAGCATTCTCTTCCTCACTCCCAGGCTGGAACCTCCACAGACTGTTTTTTTTGGAGACAGAGTCTTGCTCTGTCACCCCAGCTAGAGTGTGGTGATGTCATCCCAGCTCACTACGACCTCAAACTCCTGGGCTCAAGCGATCCTACTGCCTCTGCCTCCCGAGTAGCTGGGACTACAGGCATGCGCCACCATGCCCGGCTCACTTTTTTCTATATATTTTTAGTTGTCCAGATCATTTCTTTCTATTTTTAGTAGAGACGGGGTCTCGCTCTTGCTCAGGCTGGTCTCAAACTCCTGAGCTCAAACAATCAGCCTGCCTCGGCCTCCCAGAGTGCTAGGATTACAGGCATGAGCCACCGCGCCTGGCCTGTTTTTTTTTTTTTTTTTTGGAAACAGAGTCTCACTCTGTCACCCCAGCTAGAGTGTGGTGACGTCATCACAGCTCACTACAACCTCAAACTCCTGGGCTCAAGTGATTCTCCTGCCTCAGCCTCTCAAGGAGCTAGGACTACAGGCATGCACCACCATGCCCGGCTAATTTTTTCTATTTTTTGTAAAGACGAGGTCTTGCTCTTGCTCAGGCTGGTCTCAAACTCCTGACCTCAGGCGATCCTCCCGCCTTGACCTCCCCGAGTGCTAGGATTGTAGGCGTGAGCCACTGCGCCCGGCCCACCAGAGTTTTACGACCAGTTATAAAGCTGTGGCAGAAGGGATTTACCACTAAGTGCCGACGTGACTTAATTTTAAAGGGTGCAGACAGGAGATGTCAGCCCTGCAGAAACACGGTTCGCCGTGCTGATGGAATCCCAGGCCTCAGCAGGACCCGGTGTGTCTCTCTAGTTTCTGCTTCAGTCTGCACTTGTTTAAAGATGCTCGTCAATTGTAAACACAGTTAATGTTTATGGCGGGGGGCCTATAAAATGGAGGCGCTAAGTGGGCGCCCCCCTTTGCCGTGGAGCTGTTGGGAACTTTATCCTGCAAATGCTGAACTGCTCCTAAGTCACAATCTCCACTCGGCTTCAGAACTCTTGTTCTTTTAAAAGCAACGTTGACAGCACGTTAAAAAGAGGAAAAACATTTTTTCTAGTTAATTTGAAAAATGCTGATCTTGATTTTAGTCATTTGCAAATGTAGCACAATTCCCTTATAATGTCCCTGCCAGCAGGATGCTTGCTAAATCCATCAGAGCATTGCATTTATGTGATCATAGACCAACTCCTGGTTTCTCAGGGGGGAAAATTCTTTTTACACACCCCAGCATTTAGTATGCAGCATTTGTCATACAAACAGCTTCCTATTTTGCATGGTTAATTTAGCATTCGTTCCAGTTTTATTGTAAAAATTAAATAAATAAATAAGCTACAGCCCTGTTACACCAAACAGCTGGGCGGGCTGTCCCCTTCTGAAGGGTGTGACCTTAGTCCGTCAGGCCCCTCCCCTGCCGCTCTGGGCTCAGCAGGAAACGGTCAGGGCAAACCTGCTTCCTGTCGGCCTGGCAGGCCCCGCCCCAGACGAGCTGCCCCAGGCCGCCAGAGCCACCGCCCCCACGGCTCACCCGCCAGGGCACCTGCCACCCATGCTGCCAGCACAGCTCTGAAATCCCTGGTCCTGGGAAAACCAGCCAGGGGGTCACACTGAGCCTGCAGCACAGCACTGTCCCCACCCACGAGCGGGCGGCCCCGGGGACAAATCTGCTGGGAGAACAAGCTCGACAGGAAGCAAGCCCCCCCACCCAAGCAGAGTCACGCAGAGCCAGGGCTCAGCCATGACCCCCCAGAAGACACATGGGCCCCCACCCTGGCTGCCGTGAGAAGGGCAGCAGAGCCTTTTTGCTTCAGAAACTTGGGTCACTTAAGGCCGAAGATGTCCTCTCTCCTCCTCCAGCAGCATCTAGTTCCCATTTTGCTCGTCCTGGGCATTCTCACCCTACCTGCTCTCTGCACGGGGGCGTGGACAGTGGGACACACAGGATTCAAAGGTCCGGTGTCTTTCTAACCATCCTTTCCTTCTGGACTTCTGCACCTGACCTTCCCTGCCAGACGAAAGCCCTACAGAGGCTGTGGGGCCAGGCCCGGCCGGCCCCGTCCCAGGCAGCAGGGTGCTCTGCCTCTCAAACGCCCCAGCTCTGAGAAGCCCAGAGGGGCCAGCAGCCAGGCCTGGACAAGACACCTGGACTCACACCACCGTAGGTGTCCACGCACAGGAGGTGAGCACTTCCGTAAAAGGGGGTGTAGGCACAGGTCTGTCTCCTGATCAGGGCTGCTACTGAAAAGCGAATCTAGGAGGTTTTTTTAAATTATAAAACACAGAAAAATCCCAATTCTGCAAAGCAATGAAGAAGCCAGCATGGCCTGACGTACTTCATCAGCTCGGGGTCCTCCTTGTCGTCCTTGGTGGGGGCCACTTTCACTCCGCTTTTCTTGGCACGAGGGCAGCCTGACAAGCTGGTTTTGAAAGACGGAAAAGGGCCACCTTAGTCCCAGAACAGCAGCTTCCGCACCCATCCATCTCATCCTCTCCCTCCAAGTTCTGCAAGCCCCACGTCAGGTGGGGGGGCGGGGCATTGGCCCCCACTTCTAAGGAGCGGTCTGGTCTGCAGGCGCAGGGCCTTTGCACAGGGCAGTGGGCTGGGAGGAGACGGTTCCCCGAGTGCCCAGCTCTGAGCCTTGACCTTCCCTTCCTGCACGGGGCAACCTATCAGGTGCTAGGAGCAGCAACAATTCGGACTGCAGAGGTGGGAATGAGCTCCAGCTGTCAGCAACATTCAGGTCTCACTCAGACCTTCATCGCTTTGTCTAAGGAGGCGCTCCCCACCCACCCCGCAGGCCAGGACCCGAGGGTGCGGCAGGCTCACCTGCGGTGAGAGGCGTAGTTCCCGGTTATGTGGCCGGAGCCGTCGCAGCCGGGCGTGGGGCACCTGCAGACAAAAGAGAGCTGGACCAGGGCCTGCGAGGACGTCTGTCCTCAGTCCAGAGACCAGGGACCCCCGGAAAACAACCCTCTGGGCTCAGTCCTCGAGGGCACACACCCCACCTGCCCCAGGCTGGAGTCCTTAGCGTCACGGACGCTCTGCTCACCCGCCTCCTGCCAGCGACAGGGAGTCTCAGGGCCTCGGGATTTTGCCCTCAGCCCTCCCTGGGCGGCCAGGGGAGCCGAGAGGAGAGCAGCCGACTGCGGCCCAGGGGCCGGCTTATGCCCAGACACCGGGCCTGGGTGTTGGCACCAGCCTGTTGGCCCCCTGCATCCAAAGGGGGTGCTGGGCTCCCATCTCCACCTTCTACAGGGTCTAGGCTGGACTAGAAGCATCCAGAACACAACCTCAAACATGAGAGCTCAGGAAGGCAAACGTAACACCTAGGACCGGCCGTCTTCCTGGACGGGCCGGCAGGGCGAGCGGTGCTGGCTGAGCACCGGACAGCAACGGCCACTCCAGCCCAGCGCTTGTCCGGCGTGAGTGCAGGGGTCACAGTCAGTGGCTTTGGCAGGGCGGTAGGTGCCAGCAGAGGGTAAGGATGGGAAACACAAAAGTCCAACTTTATACACCCAAAAATGCTTGATGAATGTATCACATAATGTGGTAAAAAAATTCCACTCTAATATTACAAGTATGGACGTTCTTTAGTTTGTTCTCCCTGACGTCCACTGAGGAAGGTGTGTGAGTTCCTGCTGGTGCTTGTGGGGCTAAAGCCACCCCACCTGGATGCCGATCCGCCACGGCGACTTCCGATTACCCCTGTTCTGGGAACGCCTCTGGATTCCTATTTCATCTGCTGTCACCCTGAGCCCTGCCCTGACATCAGGACAACCTTGACCATAAATCCTGCCCTGAGGCAGATTCGCGTAGCAGCCTCAGTTGTCCGTGCCGTTCCTTCCCTGTGGTCTAGAAGTCTGGGGTCAGGGATGATGGCACGGAAACCACTGCCTGGGACAGTTTCTTTCTTTCTGAGACACGGGGTGAGTCAGCCTCTTCCTCTGGCCCCTCAGCTTCCTCAGACCTCGGGGCAGGTTTGCAGAGACCTGCCCACCATGGCACGGTGCTGGCAACGGGAGGAGGTGACCCGGTGCAGCAGGTGGGTTCAGCCCTTCGGAGCTGCTGCCCTGCGCCTGGCCCCGGTGAGCCTCCCAGCCCCGTGGGACCTGGGCCAGTCTGTGCAGAGAGCCTGTCACGAGCGCGTCGTGGAGGCTCTCGGCCCCCAGAGAGGGTGCGTCAGTCTCTGTGCTGTGCACAGGGCCCTTCCTGGCCAGAGTCCTCCGCCAGCACACGCAACTCTGGACTCCTGCTTGCAGGACAGAAGTCGGGCACAGTCGGGCGCTCAAAGGAGTCCTGGGGCAGGGCTGGCCGCACCTCCTGCAACCTTCTCTCTGGCCCCTCGGCGTTTTCCTGGGGTGCCCTCCTGGGGCATCTTGGGTTCTCTCATCCTTGCCCGGTGGGGTCACATGTCAGACACCTCACTGGCCCACCTGTCGACTCATTCCTCAGCCTCTATGGGATCACACTGTGGGCACCAGGCCCTCCAGCCGTGGGGACGCGTCCCCACCAGGATGTTCTCACTGTCCAGAAGGCCAAGTCCAGGGGACTGGAGACAGCCCACGGCTCCTTCTGAGCTGGCAGCTGTCCGGTGGCCAGTCCTCTTCTCAGTGGCAGGGAAGCAGCTGGCAGCACTCAGGGCCAGCGCTGCAGGCAGTGGCCACTCGGGTGTCTGGGCCACAGACCCACCCAGGCCTCAGCAGGGTGCGCAAAGCTCTGGGCTGTGAGTGCCACCGGCAGTGGGACAGGGACGCTCCGATGGCCCCTGTGCGTGTGTGTGGGCGTGGCTCCCTCGAGGTCCACAGGCACCTGACACGCAGGTGGGGCCATCCGGGACACCCCGGTGAGACCCAAGCCAATGTCTTCTCTCAGGAGTCACATCCAAGCAAGGACAGTGTTCGTGTGGTCCGAGGAGCAAGTGTCCTCCTGGGGGCTCCTCGTAGCCCTGTGGACCCGCAGGGTCAGCTCCAGGAACCCGCAGCCACCGTGCCCTCCTGTCACCCGCTCCTGAGCACTGTGTCTGGGCAGAAGGAGGCCCAGTGTCTGAGGACGCCCTGCCCCCTTGGCAGCCCACCAGGTCTCACCTCCGAGCTCCGGCCCCGAGCTGGGGGCCGCAGAGACTGCCACGCCCGGCAGGTGTGCCGCTGCCCCCCACGCCCTGCACACGCCAAACTGAGGGGCCTGAGCCAGCCGCGTCCTCCCAGCCCCACGTCCCCGTCCCTGACCACATGGAGCGTGAGGAAGGGACAGCAAACGCCCTTGGGATTCACTTAAAACACGGAAAACGCATCGTCCAAAACTGTCTCCGCATCTGGGCTGGAGAGGGAGGCCACAAAAGGAGCCTCTCTGCCCTGGCTCTGGCCGGGGCACCTGCAGCCATCGCTGCCGCAGCCTGGCCGGGAGCAGCCTGTGCTTGGTGCACGCCGGCCCAGGAGGGGGTGGGCGGCGTCGCACACCAGCCACGTGGTGGCGGCCACCGGCGTCCCAAGCCAGGGAAGCGGCCTCCCAGCGTAAAGACCCTCGGGGTGCAGAGGAGCTTCAGGGGGAGTCAGGACCCCCTGCTGCCCCCAGGCCTTGCTGAGGCTGACGACGCACTGGCTTTCACTGACACAAGGAAGATTTTTTGTTGCTATTTCTGAAGAAGTTTTGAGCGGAAGCTCCTCACAGGCTCTCAGTCTTCCAAACGCACCGACCGTCCCCCACAGCTGTGCCCCCGGACCCAGATCACGCCAAGCTTCCTCCGTCCGCCTGAGCCTCCGCTTCGCACAACACAAGGGACACCAGCAACGTTTGGGGACACAGTGCATGCGGCCACGTCTCTCGCTCGTAAATTATTTAGGCCCCCAAATTGGAAATCCACGGAAACTAATCAGAGTTACAGAAGAAAGCAAAATTGGAAAAGAAAATAGGAAAAAGGAAACAGGAAAGATGGCAAGAGCAGGAGGAGGAAAGAGGCAGAGAGGAGTCTCTGAAACCGCAGGGCTGTCTCGACTCTGGGTGTCTGGGGCCAGACGTGGGGGGCAGAACGGATGAATAAGTGAATGTGTGAGTCTCCTCTGGTGACCTCAGCCTCAGAAAACGCTTGTGTGAAACCCGTTAGCTTCCAGAAACAAACTGAGAAGGGGAACCCGGCCCCAGCCTCCTCTGTGGGCACGGAAGGGCTGCGGCGGCCTCCACAGAGAGACCCCGTCGAGGCTGCCCCTGGGCTCTGGAAGACCGAGAGCTTTCTGTCCTTCCCGGGCCAGCTCAGGTCCCTGGAAACTTTGGCAACTTCATTTCTTCATTTTAGAGGCACCAGTGCCTGCTACTGTCTGGGCCCGAACAGAATGTGCCCGGAGCCTTGGCCTGGATCCAGAGACCCCAGCACAGAAGCCCACAGGACAGAGGGACAGCCCTGGAGAGGGTCACCTGAGGAGACAAGAGTGGGACCTCCTTCCTCCAGTGCCCAGGACGAGCTTCCTCAGCTCAGGGTCCCACGGGCTGCGAGGGGAGGTCACACGGCCCAGCTGAAGGCAGCAAGAGTCCCCGCCTCCAGCCCCCGAGAGGACACTGACACCTGGAAACCTCTGAGTGCTTGTGCCTGGCTGTGCGGGGTGGCCAGGCGGGCTGGCTGGTGCCACAGGGCCTGCCGGGCCCACGCGCTCGGGGCAGGGAGGCACAGAAGCGGAAGGGCCAGGCCGGCAGAGAGAAGGCGGGGCTGGCATGGAGCAGAGCATGTCGGGGGCCCAGGGCCAAGGCAGGAGCAGCCGGGGGGTCGCAGCAGGGGGAGGGGAAGAGCTTTCTCGTCACCACCAGCGCCCAGGTCATTCAGCAGCAGCCACACAGCCTGCAGCCGCCAACCCACGGGCAATTCCAGGCTTTTCCAAAATCTCTAGGGCATGAGGAAGCAGGCCCAGACGGCCCCGCGGGAGGCTGCAGGAGGGGCCAGGGTGGGGGGCGAGAACCGCGCAGGCCCCGCCAGGCAGGATCGGCCCCTCCACAGCCCTGCCCTGCCCCGTGCGGGACAGCGGGGCCAGCCCGGGCCGGGGCCTGGGAGAGGCCGATCTTGGCAGGAGCCTGGCGGAAGGAGGGAGAGCGCCAAGCGAGCAAGCTGCCCTGGACAGGAGGGCGGGAGCGCAAACATACTTGAGGTCAGCAGAGTGGGCAGCCATGAGGTTTCTGAGGCTCTTGTCAGCAAGAGGGCAACCAGAGAGGCTGAAAGAGAAGAGATGGGATATCGGGGTGAGCCAGAGGGGGAGCAGAGAGGAGAGGAGGAAGACCCACCGCGCAGCACCCAGGCCGTGCAGACCCGGGCAGGGACGAACCTGCGGTGGGAGGCATAGTTCCCGGTGATGTGGCCACTGCCGTCACAGCCGGGGGTGGGGCAGCTGGACAAAGGAGAAAGAGCGTCAGAGGACGGCAGCGCACACCTGCCGGCCCGCCCCGGGCCGAGCCTGCTCCGAGGGGGCACCCGGCGCCCATGCCTGGCTCGTCTGGCAGCTCCCGTGCCTGGTCCTGGAGCACAGCCCCCGCCTCTCCGACTGGAGGTTTCTCCCCCACCACTTAACTCGAGGAGGAAAACGCAGCCAGACTAAAGCTGCATATGGAGTTAGGATGCCTCTGAGGCACACGTCGTCACGTATGTGCACACGTGTGTGCCTACGAACACACAGGCAGGGAGCTCCTCCCTCCTCCGGCCCCTGCAGCAGCAAAGCACCCCCTGAGGAAGAGGCTGCACCCCCGAGCCTGGGTCAGGCAAGTGAGGAGACTGGTGGGACTCGGAGCAGAGGGGACCCCAGGAATGAGCACCTTGGGGGCTGGATCGCCTGTGGCACAGCTGTCTGCGCCGCCCCCCACAGTCTAGGACGGGGGCTGGCCAGGGGGTGCTGACCAGAAGGTTGCCAGTGCTGACACTGGCATCCAACAGCACGTGACCCCTGTCTAGCAGGAGTGTGTCTGTCTCGGCCCAAGAGGACGAGCCCAGAGGGGCTGCCAGCGCCGAGGCCGGGTCTCAAGGCAGGACGCTGCAGGCCCTGAGCCCAGGGCAGACAGCGCCGGCCGCGGCCTCAGGGAAGGGCCTGGCCTCTAGTGGCCCGGGGGCGTCCTCCAGAGCGCTCTGCTGTCCCCTCACCTCCACCCTGTGCTGTCCTGATTTGCGGGCTGGGCCGGGGCTCCTCCTTCTCTGAATCACCTTTAGAGGATTGTGTTAAGGCCCCGTGCAGTGCAGAGATGACAGCCCGGTCACTGTGGTGGGCTGCCTGGCTCAGGGAGGTCGGGACAGGGCAGGGGAAGGCCTGGTCACCATGGGTTGGGACCAGGGCCTGTTCCTGATGACAGAAGGCTCCTAGGAGTCGTGCCGGCCCAGGTGGGGACTTACGTGAGCAGCTCTTTCTTTATGTCCTTGGAGAGAAACTTCAGCTTAAAGTTGGTCAGGGTGACTTCCCCTGGGTACTTCCGCTCCTCAAAACTCTCTTCCGGCACTTCCTGGTCATCTGCTTCAGAAGAAGCAAAAGAATGGGCTGCTGGCTCTGACTGCAAAAGACCAGCAGGGACATGTTTTAACCGGCTGGCGGGGAAGCCCGGGCTCCCAACCCGGGGGGCAAGGGAGAGGGTCCCTTCAGGACAGTGACAACAGAGGCATTTCCCGGCATCTCCCGCCTTCTGGACAAGGAAGGAAGACTCGACTCCCCACGGGACACAGAAGACACACCCGAGGGGCTGCTCCTCCCCAACTTCCGCCAGGGCCCCCGAGCTGCCCAGAGGAGGAGGCCTGGGGGTGCTCAGTGCGGCTACCGCCACGAAGTCACCCCAGCACGGGGACACCAGGGCCCGCTCCCCTCACAGCCAGGGACAGAGCTTGGCCAGCGACAGGCGCCATGTGAGTGTCCCTGCAGCACCGTGAAGACAGGACGGCACCGTGACGCCACAACACGCAACTCATGAGACCACCTGGCCTGGCGCTCCCCCCACCGTGATGCCTGACGGCACCAGGCACTTGACAAACGCCTCAGGCTGAAGGCTGGGTCTGGAGGGCGTTGCCCACCACACCGGGCCCAGCACCTCGGGGCGGGCCAGGCACAGCCCCCCACCAGGGAGCCGGGGTGCAGGGAGGCTCGGAAAGGCCCAGGGACACACAGGGCCCGGCATGTCCGGGACGGTACATGGGGGCTGCTGCCAGGGGCGGGGTGCGGGGGGTGAGGCTGCAGACGGAGCGGCCTTAGCGGCCCAAGGAGCCTGGGGCAGGGGTAGGAAGATGGGGAAGACCCAGATTCAGGAGGCATTTCTGGGGGTGACTGTGCCTAGGAGATGGGGGGAGGAGAGGCAGAGTTTGGGGGTGAGCCCAGGCTTCCGGCTGCAGAGTGGACCATGGACCACAGCTGCTGGGTGGAGCATGGGGACAGGCTTCAGGGGGCAAGGACCCCAGGAGTTCGGAGGCCTGAGTCACCCACCGACGGTGGCTGTGTCCCTGGGAGGGGACGTGTAAGGGGCGAAGGGGGCGAGGCAGCCTGGGGAGACCAGTGCTGAGCTGGGGGTCAGTTTGCACTGTGGGGGCCCCCCACCCCTCCAGCCCAGGCCACGGCGGGCCGGGAGGGCATGGTGAGGGTGGGAGAGGAGGGCGGGGTGGACGGCTCAGTCCCACGAGTTAGACATGAGCATCGGTGGCCACCAGGCCCAAGGGTGGGAGCAGACAGGGAGACACAGCTCAGGGTGCCCCGCGCAGGACACCCCACCTCAGGCAGGACCCCCCGGGCACAGGGGGAACTGGCCTCAGCAGTCCCAGGCAGACGGGGGTCCCGGCCCGGCCTCCCCCCACCCGGGGCTCAGTCTGGGCCCCTCCCGGGCCCTGACAGCTGAGGGGAGCTAGGGGCTGAGCCATGTGACCTGCTCCTCTGTGAAATGGGGTGATCAGGACGCCCACCTGCCAGGGCCCTATGAGGGGTCGGCCCAGCCCCCACCTCCCATCTCGAGGACCCTAGGGGGGGCTTGGCTCTTCAGGACACGGACGTCCTGGGGAACAGCCCGGAGTCAGCCGCACCTTGTCAGGAGCAGGTGCCGGTCGGCGCCACTGACCACAGGAAAAGAGGCCAGTGAGCACCTAGAACCTGGCGCCCAACGACAGACACCCCCGGTCGGTTACTGTCCCCGGCCAGGAGCTCGTGTCATGGTGACCTTTCCCCATAACATATGTCAACATAGTACAAGTCACCCGCCAGCGCCACGGCAGTCTGCTAATGTCACGGCAACCCCAGGAAGGTACCCCGTAAGGACAAAAGTGGGGAGAGCCCTTAGCCCTGAGAACTGGAGAAACAACGGCTGTTCCGCCCCCCATTCGGCACGTCACAAGGTGCAGATGTGGCAGCAGAAGCGTGGCGAGACCCCAGTGTCCTCTGCACTTGCGAAGACAGACCCGTTTCCCTCTGGAAACGTCCCCCGCTGTCGTCTCTGCGCAAAAACAGCCACAGTGGAGGCCGCCTGTGCGGGTCACTCCCGTCACCTCTGCCACATGCGCCAGCGTGTGATTCTTCCAAGCCAGGAGCCACAGAGCCGGGGCCACCCCTCAAAACCATCGACCCTGACAGCCTGAGGGGCTCTTTTTTTACGTTTTAAGGAACAATTGAGAAAGGAACGTGCCACTGCTGCCCGGACCACAGCTCCAGCGCCAGCTTGGTCCCCGTCTCGGGGACTCAGGCCGCTGCCCACCGCAGGGGTCCGCTGCCCACCGCCTGAGCCCAAGCAGCCGAGCCCCTGTCCGGGTGGCAGGCGTGCTCAGCAGGGCTGGGGGTGGCGGCTCAAAACCCTGAGCCTGTCCCCGGTCACCTCCCGGCATCTAGACTAATCCAGGCCTCCAGAGCACCCACGTCGGTGCTGGCCGCCACGCTCCACAGAAGAGAGAAAACCACCTCCCTCTTGAAGGGACGAGCCTACGGCACGGCCCCGCGGCCGACAGCCCCTCCCGGAGGGCAGGACTCGGAGCCCCGGCGGCCTGCGTGGAAGGGAAGGGTCCCCCAGAGGCTCTGCCGGAGCCTGCCAGGACGAGCTGCCCGGAGAAGCGCGGACGCTGCCGCCGTCCTCAGGCACGGCAAGCCGGCTGCAGCCGCCGGAAGCTCTCTCAGGCCCCCGGCACCCACCTCCTCCGGCTCCTCCTCTCTCAGGCGGCTGGGCTTGGTGTAGTCCAGGGGCCGGTCCCACTCGTCCTGGCGGGAGGCCTGGCTGGACTGGGGTGAGGTCATGGAGCTACTGGGGGCGCTGGCGCTGCTCTGGCGCTGGGCGACGTCCGGAGACTTCACGCCGGGGCTGCTGCTGCAGCTGCTGCCGCCGGGGAAGGCATTTTCCCGCCTGCGGTGCTTGTGCATGCTCAGGTCCAGGGTTCCGTTTTCGTCGACCTCGATATCCACAGACTGCCGTTGGAAAGGTGAGCTCTGTTAGCCATCGCACGCCCTCTGGCGCATTTTAATCCAATTTACAGAGTCTGGAACACCAATTCCCACGGAAGGAAACAGTGCCCAGCACAGACAGCCACTGGGAGGAAAGAAACCCAATTGCCACATCCTGGTTTCATGTGAGGGAGGCCCCGCGATTCCTCCTGCCTCCCGGCAGCGGGAACCCAGTCCCTCGAGACATGTTGGAGGCACAGGAAAGACCAGGTCCTCCGAGCCAGGATGTATCGGCAACCGCAAGACTGCAGGAAGCACGTGTGAACAGGGCGTGTGCACAGCCCTCAGACTCTGGGAAACACACATGCACAGCGGCCGACCGAGCAGGAAACACGGAACACGCCGTGGGCACCACCCGCAGACTCAGAGGGAGACGTGTGGGAACGTGGCCCACGCACAGCCCTGGGCCCCTCTGCTCAGCACATGGCTCTCTCGGGAGGACACGTCCGGCCTCTGCAGTCACAAGGGCACGTCCAGGTGGGACAGGAAGGAAGAAAGGGACTTGCTAACTGCCCCTCAGCCCCTGAGGACATTTGTGCAGGGAGCGGGTGGGCCTGACTGCGGATTCTGCCCACGCACCTCCCTCCAGACAGGCTCCGTGGGGACACACCGACCTTGCCGGGGGGGTCCTGTGGCTTCGTGCTGAGGTTCTCGGGCATTTCCCAGCAGCGTGTTGAGAGGTTCAGGATGGCGGTGGCTGCCATGTGCGCCGCCTCTGCGTCGTGGGAGTAGTCGAAGCCTGCAGAAGAGGATGGGGTGCTCCTCACGCGCCCCCGGGAGGGGCTGAGCCTGGGGGGGGAGGCCTCTGGGAAGGGCTTGGCTGCAAAAAGGGAGCAACACCAGCTGACACACAGCTTGAACGCAGGTGACAACGCAGACACGTCGGGGGCTCTGGGAAGAGCTTGGCTGCAAAAAGGGAGCAACACCAGCTGACACACAGCTGGAACACGGGTGACAACGCAGACACGTCGGGGGCTCTGGGAAGGGCTTGGCTGCAAAAAGGGAGCAACACCAGCTGACACACAGCTTGAACGCAGGTGACAACGCAGACACGTCGGGGCTCTGGGAAGGGCTTGGCTGCAAAAA
>CM052436.1:208987159-209009727 GCA_028533085.1 Varecia variegata
GTCATCCCAGTCATCCCAGACGGAAACTCTGGCTGAAGCTGGGGCCAGACGGGGACCTGGGGCTGGGATGTCCTGCCTGAGGGCCCCCTGGCTCCTTACAGAGGGCTCCGCTGACCTCTGGCTGCTCATATCACACCCCCATCCTTATGATTTTTAAATTTTTTAAAAAAACAATTTCAAACCCACAGAAACATTTCAAGTACAGGACGAAACTGTTTTCCCGGAACCATCTGAAAGCGCGTTGCCCATGTGATGCCATCACCCAGAGCGCATGGGTGGCTGTCCCCAACGGGGAGGACCCTCTGCCGTGGGACCCTCCTCACCCACACAGCCGGGGTCCCAGAGCGCTTCCGAGGAGGGGCTGGAGTCGCGTGTTGGCTCCGTCTTGGTGTCGTCTTGGTGTCGTGGTCTCCACCTGCCTTGTCCTTCGTGACCTTGAGGCTGGTGAGGAGCAGTGGCTGGACGCCCCTCAGTCCGGGTTTGTCTCATGCTACCTGGGGCAGGACCTGGGGGGCTCAGGAACACCCAAGTGTGTGGTTCCTCCCCCTGCCCTGGACCTGCCCCTAACCGGTGATGGGTACACGCTGGACGTGACAGGGCCCCAGCGTCTCTGCCCAGCGCCGCTCACTGCTTTCCAGCTGTGTTTGGGGGGTGTTTTGAAACCGTGGAAATATGTCCTTCCCCATCAAACTGTGGGTTTGTTTGTCGTCGTGGCCGTCTCTGCAGACGTGTGGTTTCTTTCTTTATCAGTGTGTCCTGTGTCCTGAGCTCCGTCCTGGTGCTCAGAGTGTCCCTGACTGTCCAGTGGGGGCCCAGCCCCGTCCCCACCCAGTCCTTTGTTCCAGCCCCAGGCCTGGAGCCGGGTCCCTTTCTCTGGACCCGTGGTTGGCAGGGCCTGGGCGCTGAGCGCCTCCCAGCGGGCAGGGCTGGAAAGACGCACGTGTGTGACGCACAGTGACACACACACACCTAGGTCTGTAGTTATTTCTCACAAGTTCCCGCTGACAGTCCAGCTCCCCACAGGGTGGTTCCAGAGCTCCGCCTTTGCACATGCAAAACTTCCAACAGTGAGAAATCAGTTTCCATTATCCTCGACGTCCTTACCCCCTTTCCTGCACCGACACCCCGGTCTCTCCAGCTGGCTCCAGTCGCTCGCTGGGCCCCTTTGTCCTTGGTGCCCCCCTTGTCCTCCGTGGGGCAGCCCCACATTCTGCCCCAGGCCGGGCCTTGGGGGGCACCTCCCGCTGCCCGGGCTTCGGCTCCAGGGAGCCCCATGGGCTGGCTTGCCCGGGACTGTGGGGTGCGCAGGCAGCCTCCCTCGGGCCTCCCTGAGGCGTCAGAACTGTCCCCTCCGCTGTCTGCACTCATAGCAGCCACTTCGCCTCCTCTGCGGTGCTGGACGTCATCTCTGTTTATTGATTTTTCATGCTTCGCTGCTGGGCCGAGCAGCGTGTCCCAGGGTTCATTCTCGTATGAATCTTTGTTTTCCTTGTGCGTACCACCCCCCCCAGCCCCCTTGCTTGGCGTCCTCTGGGCAGTTTTTGAAACCATGCATTTCTGGAAACATTTTTATTCCACTACTTCCTTTGATGAATGTTTTGTCTGGGCATAAAGGGTACACCCTGAAGTTGAAAATCGATGCCCTTAAAATTGCGAGGGCCTCTCTCTGTGGTCTGCACCTCCCCTGCCGCCAAGCAGTGTGACACCAGCCTGGTCATGGGCTTTGTTGGTGACCTTCTCCCCTCTGTGGAAGGTTTAGGGCACTTTTTCTAGTTCAAAATTTCGGTGTTGGAATTGGCTGGGTGTGGGTCTGTTTTGTGTACAGTGCTGGGTCCCTAATGGGCCTTTTCATCTAAAAATATAATTTCCTTCAGTTGTGGGAATCTCCTCCCATTTTTAGTTCACACCGTCCCTCCTGCCTTCGTGGCTCTCGCTCTCTGGAGTCCCTCCCTGGGCGGCTGGGCTCACGTCGCCGTTCTTCCTCATCTCCCTTCAGTGTGTTTCTTCAACTCTATCCCTCAACTCTTCCACTGAATCTTCCATTTTGGTTTCACAATTTATTTCCAAGTTGGGGAAGACGGACACAGGTATGAGACCTTCTGAAGCGACTCCCCGTCCGTCCTGCTCCTGCTCCGTGCCAGAGTGCCCAGAGGTGGCTCACTGGTGGCTCACATGCCCCTTGTTAAAAACGGCTTTAGTGGAGTATAATTTACCCATCATATAATTCGCCTATCAGAAGTGCACGATTGAATGGTTTTAGCATATTTGTGGAGTTGTGCATTTGTCGCCACAATCTGATTTTGTAGCACTTTGTCACCCCAAAATAAACCCCACGCCGTTAACAGTGACTCTGCATTTGCTCCCCGCCCTCCAGTCCTGAGCCACCACCAGCTGCTTTCCGTTTGTGTGGGTCTGTCTATTCCGCACACTTCATAAATGTGGGATTGTGCAGTATGTGGTCTTTTGCATTTTACTTCTTTCACGGAGCACAAAGTTCTGATGTTCACCCACTTTGCAGCGTGTGCGAGCGCTTCGTTCCTTTCTGTTGCCAGATACTCTGCAATTGTATTTTGCATCATCTCTTCAGCAGTTAATGGACATTTGAGTTTTTCTACTTTTTGGCTAGTATGATAAAACTGCTATAAATAATTGTGTACAAGGCTTTATGTAGACATATTTTTATTTCTCTTGGGTAGATATCGAGGAGTAGAATTTCTGAGTCCTATGATAACTCTGTGTTTAACAGTTTGGGTGCCAGCCAGACTGTCTTCCAGAGCCATGGCGCCATTTTACATTCCTGTCAGCCACGTGCGTGCGAGGGTTCCAGTTTCTCCACACTCTCATCAGCACTTGTTATCGGCTGCTCTTTTCTTTAAGTTACAGCCATTTTAGTGACTGTGCCATGGTATCTGAGTCCCGGCTTTGATTTGCATTTCCCTAATTACTGGACGCTAAGCATCTTTTCATGTGTTTATTGGCCATTTGTGTGTTGTCTTTGGAGAAATGTCTATTCAAATCCTTTGTCCATTTTTAAATTGGGTTATTTGTGTTATCATGGAGCTGTCAGAGTTCTTTATCAGATACATGATTTGCAAGAATTTTCTCCCAGTCTGTGGGTTGTCTTTTCACCTTATTGATGGTGTTAAGTACAAAAGTACAAAAGTTTTAAACTTTGATAAAGTCCAATATGCCAATTTTTTCTTTTATGGCTTGTGCTTTTGATGTATCTGAGAAACCATTGCCTAACCCAAAGTCAGGATGATTTACTCCTGTGTTTTCTAAGAGTTTTAGAAACTCCTATCTTTAGATCTGTGATCCATTTTGGGTTAAATTTTGTGGGAGAGGAGTCCATATTCATTTTTTTCAGATATCCACTTGTCCCAGAACATTTGTTGAAGATTATTCGTTTCCATTAAATTGTCTCAGCACCATTCTCAAGAATCACTGGACCGTCAGTGTCCAGGATTGTTCTGGGCTCAGTCCTATCCCATCTGCCCGCCTGTGTGTCCTCGTGTCAAGTGCCTCGTTGCCTTGGCTACCACGGCTTCGCACTGAGTTTTGAAATGGAGAAGCGTGAGTCTTCCAGCTTTGCTCTTTTTCAAAATTGTTTTGGCTATTCTATATTCCTTGAGTTACCATATGAATTTTAGGATGAGTTTGTCAAGTTGGGCAACCAAACAGAACAGCTGGAGAGGTCAGAAGTGGTCAGATTTTGGCAAGATTCGGAAAGCAACACGGGCATGATTGGGGGCCCAGGACCAACCCAGGGTTCTGGCTGGGGGAGCTGACAGCTGAGAAGGGGAGAGAAAAGCCCGAGTCACGTGAGAAGCAGGTGTTGTGGGCAGAGGGGGAGTCGGAGAGGAGAGGGCTTCTGACGTCTGGTGGCCAGGTGGCCAGGTGGCGCTGGAGGAGGCTGCACAGGTGAGGAGGAGAGGATGGGGTGAGTGTCGCTGCAGGAGAGGGGCAGACACTGCAGCAGTGCCCAGCGGGCCCTGTGCGCCCTGTGGACGTGACGCGGCTGCTGTCTGGGTGGGGGTTGGGGGTGGAGGCCGACTGTGGGGGGACACCGAGGAGCACAGTGGGCAAGTTTGGTCCCTAAGAAACGAGGCTGTGAAGGTGTGGAGATGTTTGGACGTGGATGCCTCAAGCCTGCTGAAGAGTTGGAAACGGCGCATCAGTATCTCAAAGGAACGAGGGTCGTGTTGATACTCTTGGGACCCTCCAGGTGATGGTGGGAAGGAGGGTGTATGAAACCCAGATGGGGGGTCGGCTCAGCTGGGGGGCAAGACCTCACTTCCCCACGTGGGGGGCAGAGGAGGGCTGAGGGCCTGACGTGCCCTGTTGACGTGGTGGCCAGACCCTCAGCTCCGTGTGCACTGGCTGGGGGCACGGGGGAGCCAGATGCCAGGCCCCAGAGCGGTCACGGCCAGCACCACCCCTCGGCTCCGGAGCGGCTTGTGTCTGAGGCAGCTCAGGCTGTGGCGGCCTCTGATGCCCAGAGCCCTGTTCGCATCAAGGAGCAGGATCAGGTTAACTCAGGAGAGACCCAGAGGCCCCCAAACAGGGCTCACCTTGACGAAAACCTCCTCACCTCAGACTCTTGTTGAGAAAGGTGATAAGGATGGCAGCAGCGATAGCCTCAGGCAGTCACTGGGGTCTTTCCACCCATGTCCCTCAGTCTCCTCGTAATTCTTTGCCTTGCACTTTGCGGATGAAGAACTTAAATCTCAGAGAGGGTGGGCAACCGTCGGTCAGGTCTAAGTTGGTGGCAGTGCCTGTGTGAGCCTCAGGGCCCATGGCCACACCACGGAGTGTCTGCGCAGTAGCATGTCTTTCGGACAGGGTGCCGTTGTGGAGCCCCTGCGTGTCTGTGCAGGGTCTTCTTCAGCCTGGGGACCCTGCACTTTTGTTGGTGCACGGAGGCTTGATGTGCTGCCAAGGATGCTGCTTGTGCTGCACCCAGGCGGGTCTTATCCGGGTGGAGCGTGCAGGTGTCCAGGGCGGGGCCCTGCAGGGGACCCAGAGGCCCCGGCGAGGAGGACTCGCGCTCCCTGCTGGGCTCTGGCAGCGACTGAAGCTCTTCCAGCGCTTTTCCCTGGAAAAGCGAAGCAGAGTCGTGTCGTGGTCACGCTGGGTCCTTGTGAATGTGGTTCTGAGCTCGGGGGTCTGTGTTGGATTGGTCCCGGGAGTGCGGAGCGGAGGCCTCCCCGGGTGCCATTTTCCTCTCTCGCCCAGAGACACTCGGTGGCTTTGCTGCCTGGGGGTGCAGGGGTGGCTCTTTGCAGGGACAGATGATCCCGGTGCTTTGCCTGGGCAGATGTGGGCCAAGGGCACTGAGCCGAGGGCTGGCATGGGGACGGGGCGCGAGGGGTGTGAGCGACGGAGAATTCCACAGGGCTCCATTTCCGGACTCCCGGGTGGGCGAGTGTGGAGAAGTCCCAGGGTTCATCCCGTCACACAGAAAACCGGAGATCCCTTTGCAGAGAGACTTGTCGTTCACACCCACCTGGCTTCTCCGAGGAGGAGAGACCTAGAGCAGAGGAACTCAGGGGAGGCACGCTCAGAAGAGGTGGCTTCTCCGGGGCACCTCGCGCTGCGTGACCACAGCCCGAGCGTCGTCCCTCCAGCTGCCGGCGAGACGTGCCCCAGTCACTTTGCGTGTTTGCGTGTGTGACCGTAGTGGGAAATTCTACTCGAGTCTTGCACGTCAGCCCAGCGTGCAGGTTTCCGTGGCACCCTCTCTCCTGGGGTGGATGCTCGGACAGTGAGCCCTGCGCGCTCTGGCGCCCGGCTGTCTCTCGCTGCTGTCGTCACCGGACACAGTGACGTGGAGGACACATGTGGAGGACCCTCATCTGCTAGCTGCAAAGCATGAGGCGCACTGCGTGACTGGCACGGCTCTTGTGTGTTCATTCCTCATCTTCCAACATGTTCTTCCTCCCTTTCCTCCTCCCCTGTGCTGGGTCCGCCTGCTCTAACCCCCTCAGCCATGGGCTGCATCTGCCTTGTGAGCTCAGTGCCCTGGGGTCTCTGAAGTGCCACCCCCACCCCTGCCCTGGGTCTGAGGCTCTGGTTACCTGGCGAGCAGACTTGGCCCCATGCAGAGGACTGACCGCGGCTCAGTGCTGACAGCCGGTAGCAGAGGAGACCCGGGGGGCCCAGAGATCTTGGGTTGTGGGGAGGGTCCCACTGCCCCCTGCTCACCGGTCAGGGCACCAGGGCTTGCGGGCACAGCTCTGTCATCACAGCAGTCGCCTGTGGCTGGTGATTCTCAGCTCAATGAGGGGAGGCACATAGTAGGTGCACACAGTAGGTGCCAAATCCTAATGGCTCCCCCTTCCTTTGAAGACCTCGCATCGTGCCGTCTCCTTGGCTCCCAAATCTCCTTTCCCGTGTGTCTGTGCTGGGGACGGTGACCCAAGGCCCTCACAGGGTGGACGCACCTCTAGGTAACAGGAGGACGGTGTGGCCAGAGCCACAGGGCTGCCTGGGGCCAGGGTGGTGGAAATCTTGAGAAAAATAGCACCTGGGGAAGCACATCAAAGGTGTGAGGAGAAGAAAACCGATGGGTACGGCGCACGCCTGGCCGGCTTTCAGCAGAATCCAAACTCACTTCCAAGGAGAAAGGGAGAGCAGGATGCAGAAATATTCATTTCCTGTTTTTATTGTTGGTTACTTAATGACCTTCCTTTGAAATGCCGCTGCAGTTGTAGAAAGCAGGTTGTCATGGAAACAGAGAGTGACGTGCAGGGAATAGGTACACAATGCATTTCTTTGTCATGTCCAGCTGACGCTCTTAGCCTTGGCTGAGACTTGTGAATCTATGTAAGGAATTAAATGTTGACTGGAGGCTTTGCCCCAGGGAGAGGCAGGAGCACCGTGAGCAAAGCTGCGGAAAGGAGGGCAGAGAGAGCCCGCGGGGACCGTGGGGTGGCCCTCGCCATCCTCAGAGGGCTCCAGAGAAGTTGTGCACGGCAGCCTTTGTGTTTGCGAGTGGGTCTGTGCTGTGCGTTCTCTTGGGGACAGTGAAGGATCTAGCGTGATGTGAATGATCACTCATTAGAAAGCTCATTTCCGAAGCTGGAATTTGAATGCCAAGTTTTCTCAAGGTGGACTCACCTGACCTGCCCTGGCACCCTTTGGTGGAGGGGCCGTGTTGGGGGGACCAGCACCCTGAGACAGCACCAGGGCAGGTGGGCTGCGGACGGGAGCGGGTGCCGCAAGGCTCTGAGGACGCTCCCAAAGCACAGAGGGATTTTCTCTTGTCCCTGGAAGAGCCGTGGAGCCATGAGCTTGTCCATTTTTCTGGTGGGTTCCAGAAAGCAGAGATTGTGTAAGTGCCTTGAAAAAGTGGCCCCCGTTTCTTACTTCTCCCCAGAGCCAGCACGGCTATCTCTCCCAGGCTTCCCTTTTCTGACCCTGTATCTTTCTAAATCCTCAGAAAATGAGTTCCGGGGTGAACTGCTAACCCAAACCTGGACACACGGAGGCAAGGCCAGCAGCTGCAGGACCTCGAGGCCCCTCCCGGGCAGACACAGCAAGGTGAGGCACCCGGAGGGCAGCCGCGTGCTGGGGCCTCACTGCAGGCTGTCTGTGCAAAGCCTCTTCTTGGTTCTTAGGTGTGACTCACAGCGGTGACTTTTGGTCTAATTGTCTTCACAATCTAGATTAGGCGAAGAATAAATGGGGACTAGGACCATCAGTGATCTTGTCACTTTAAAATTAAAGGAAGAGGCGGGGCACAGTGGCTCATGTCTATAATCCCAGCACCTTGGGAGGCCAAGGGGGGAGGATCACTAGAGGCCAGGAGTTCGAGACCAGCCTGAGCAACATAGTGAGACCCTGTCAGTACAAAGAACAGAAAAATTAGCCGGGCATGGTAACACCTGTAGTCTCAGCTACTCAGGAGGCTGAGGAAGGAGGATCACTTGAGCCCAGAAATTTGAGGCTGCAGTGAACGATGATGATGTCACTGCACTCCAGCCTGGGCAACAGAGTGAGACCCCATCTGAAAAATAAATAAATAAATGAATAAATAAATACATAAAATTAAATTAAAAGAAGAAAAATGACTGAGTAGAGCCAAACTAGAATGTGCCTGCAGAGTCTCACTTTCCAGGCAGTTCTCTGCTCTGAGGTGTGATCGCACCTGGGCTCCTTGCTCTTGCTTTACCCTGCTCTGCCTGGGCAGGCCGAGAGCCCCTCAGGGCTGACAGCAGACTTTGCTGCCAGGAACTCATGAGGTCTGTTGGCCTCCTTTTATTCTGATCTTCCTCAGTGGAGGCAGGTGCTCCTCTCATACCTGCTCAGAGCTCACGATGGAGGTGATCAGGCCCCCGCCTCCCCAGGGGACACCCCTCACCCTGGGACATCACGTGTGCTCACAGTCTCTGTTCTGCAGGACCTCCCCCAGAATCTCCCACCAACATGCTGTGGGTGAGGCCGGGTTCTGGGCCGGGTTCCCGGGCCGGGTGCACCCAGAGGTGGGGAGCAGGCTAACGACAGGTGTGCAGCAGCCCCTCCCAGGCCACAGTCTGACCCCCATCTCCTCACATGTCGCCATTCTCCAGCAAGGATCCAACTGCCACCTAGGGCATGGCCACCAAGCCGGTGGAGGCCCAGGGTGGAGGCAGGGAGGGCTACCCAGTTGAGGTGGGAGCTTATATTTTACTCTCAAAACCCAACATTTTTCTTTTGAATCTGCTGTTGAGAATGCACACTGTGGTGGTCAGAGCTCTGCTGACTGAAGTTGCAGCCGAAGGCCCGAGGAAGAGTCAATAATGCTGACGCTGTCTCTGCTCAAAGTTTTGGTATTTTGTTTATCATGGACTGTTTGCATTAGTGCTGATTTTTTTTTTTTTTTTTTTGAGACAGAGTCTCGCTCTGTCGCCCGGGCTAGAGTGCCGTGGCGTCAGCCCAGCTCACAGCAACCTCAAACTCCTGGGCCCAAGGGATCCTCCTGCCTCAGTCTCCCGAGTAGCTGGAACTACAGGCATGCCCACCATGCCCGGCTAATTTTTCTATATATTTTTTAGTTGTCCAGATAATTTTCCTTCTATTTTTAGTAGAGACGGGGTCTCGCTCTTGTTCAGGCTGGTCTCAAACTCCTGAGCTCAAACGATCCACCTGCCTCAGCCTCCCAGAGTGCTGGGATTACAGGCATGAGCCACCGTGCCTGGCCCGCAGGTCATGTCTTCTGAGCAGGTGGCTGAGGAGGTGGCAGCTCCCAGGCGAGTGGTGGCCGCAGTGTGAGCACGTCACACAGACATGTAGAGCACAGTCTGCCTTGCAGGGGCCGACCAGACAGCCGTGGGCGAGTCACGGAGCCAGGATGGGGGGCAGCAGGGCAGGCAAATCCCGCGCGGGGGGCTCGGGCAGTGCCGTGTGCCTGAGTTCAGCACCAGGCGTGTGGACAGCTCAGAACCGCGTGGAAGGGGCGGCCAGAAGAAAGGCAGATGGTGCGTGTGTGGGAGAAAGTGCAGGCATTGCTGGTAGCTCCTTAAGCCCCTTCCTGACCTTGAAAAAGGACAGATTTGGGCCCCAAATTTCATAATATCCAGTGATGACTGTGGAGTTACGGAGTCAAGGAGAAGGTTGATTGTGTGGGTGTTTTGCCAGCACTTCTTCCTGCCACCTTGGGGAGCCTCCTGCAAGGAAGGGAGGTGCCGTTGATGTGGCCCCCTGGCCTGCCTCGCCTCCTGCTGCCGGATTCTACCCTGGGGGGATAGAGGTTCCCTTAATGCTGGAGTTTTTAAACAGGTGGGTGCAGACACAGCTGCTTCGTCAAGGTGTCCATGATGTAGCTACAATTTTTAATTTGGGGTTGGAGTAAGGCAGAACCCCAGGACGAGAGCTGTCGGGAGAATCCCTCCTAAGACGTGTTTCGCAATGCTCCATGGGGTGTCCTTTCTGTGCCCGAGGGAGGAGGCAGGTCTGTCCAGCTGCAAGTGGGCTGCACAGTGCATGGAATGTCAGGTGAGTCTCAGACGGGCGGCAGGACATCCTCCAAAGTGGGGGGGGGGAGACTGTTCCTGCAAGGAGCCAGGGAGTGTTGCGATGGCCGCTTTGGGGTGGGCAGGGCGAGGGCACGTCGTTGGGCCTCCAAGATCCGGAGAATGGAAGCAGGGTGTGCGCTGGGGCTTCGGAGGAAGCAGGACCCCCATGTCTCTGTGGACTGCACCGGCTCGCAGGTGTGTGCTCGAAAGAAAGGGAGGGGAGGCCGGGCGCGGTGGCCACACCTGTAACCCCAGCACTCTGGGAGGCCGAGGCAGGAGGATCGCTTGAACTCAGGAGTTCGAGACCAGTCTGAGCAAGAGCAAAACCCTGTCTCTACAAAAAATATAAAGAAATTATCTGGACAACTAAAAATATACAGAAAAAATTAGCCCGGCATGGTGGCGCATGCCTGTAGTCCCAGCTACTGAGGAGGCTGAGGCAGGAGTCGCTTGAGCCCAGGAGTTGGAGGTTGCTGTGAGCTACGATGGCACCACGGCACTTCAGCCTGGGTGACAGAGTGAGACTGTGTCTCAGAAAAGAAAGGGGAAGGAGAGGCCCTGCAGGCAGGCAGCAAACAATCCTTTGGAGTGTCTGGGGAAGGAGCAAGGACAGTGCTCGAACGTTACTCGTCAACCCTCAGCAGAGCTGTTCCCGAGTGGTGGGAACAGGCACCTGTGTTCATGCCGCCTGCTGTGACAGCCTCGCAGCAGGGACAGGAAAGTGGGTGCTGCCCTCGTGACACGGGCGAGAGGAGAGCAGCCAGACTGTGGCCCTCTCACCTCCCTGCCCTCCGCGGGGGGAGGAGAGACTGACTGTGGTGCTGACTAGTGGCGACCAGGCACCCCAGGGCCAGGCAGGGGTGCGGCCCCTTCCTCCTGTGCAGGGGCTGCCTGGGGTCCCCCAGCAGTCGGCAGATGCCCCCCCAGGTCCCTGGGGGAAAAGCATCAGGAAGAGGCTCAGCCCTCCCCCAGGGCACTGACCCCCATAATCTCATGGACTTTAGTCTGTTTTGCTGGCGGTCAGAACACATTTTAAATAAAATAAAACACTAACGTGCCTCCCTTCTCGCCCAGGGCTCAGGTGGGTGGCCCCGCAGGGTCAGGAGCCCAAAACTCTCAGCGCCAGGCTCCCCCACGCTGTGTCTGCACGGCCCCTCTGACCACACCTCTGCACCCGCCCCAGCTCCAGGTTTCGCGGACATTTCCGACCCCTCATCATTCATTCATTCATTCATCCATCCATCCACCCACCTGTCCATCCACCCATCCTCACAACCATGAATAAGTGAGCTCGTTTCAAATTGAGATAAGAACCCTATGGGAGATGAGCTGGAGAGTGAGAGAGGTTGGGGAATGGGGTGCCCGCCGCCCCAGGGTGCTCCCAGCTCCAGTCTGGGTGCCTCCTTCCCCCGCACCCTCGGGTCTGCGCTGCCCACTCACCTTCCCTGCCCCACCTGGCTCTCAGGCCTCAGGAGCCCCCTTGCCTCCCTGCAGTGATGTACAGACCTTGGGGATGCCCAGGCTGGTGCCCCAGGGCCAGGACACCTCCTACCGGGGCAAGCTTCTGTCCGGATTCTGTCCTTGGCCGGCCCTGGGCCATCAGTGCAGAGGGGCAGGGATGGGGTGTGGGCTGGAGGAGGGAAGCCCTGGGAGGAGGCACAGAAAAGAGTGAAAGAGGGAGAGAGACAGAGACAGAGAGACAGAGAGATACAGAGACAGAGACAGAGAGACAGAGAGAGACAGACACAGAGAGAGATAGAGACAGAGACAGAGAGACAGAGACAGAGACAGAGAGAGACAGAGACAGAGAGAGAGACAGAGACAGAGACGGGGCCGGGGGCGGGGGAGAGAGGGTGAGTGAGAAAGGAGGAAGGTGGCACCCGCTACGGACATCCCTGAGCTTGGGCTGGGGGGCGGGTGGGCAGACGTGGCCCCTGGGGGCAAAGGTGAAAGTTGGCACAAACCTGCTGGGCTTCCTGGAAAGTCTCTGACCCTGACATTTTTGGAAGTCGAGTCCACCGTTTTCCTGAAGCCTAGACACAAGGAGTGGTTTGTTACTAGTTGTGCTTCCAGATTCTTAGTGTACTTCTCACAACTTCAGTCTGAGAGTCCAGAGAAATCTGCAGGTTTTGGGGCTACTTACTGCATCTGCTCCTTTGGTCCCCAAGTTTGTAAACGGCCAACTCGGAGAACCCGGTTTTGGCAAGGGGAGCCTGCACACAGGTCTGGGAAAGGGGCTGGCCTTTGTAGCCTGTCATGGTGCGAACCGTGTGTATTTTGAAAAGAACCTACATGATTAATCTTGGCTTTATTAAAAAGAAATACAAAACAAAACAAAGCAAAAACATCCTCTCTAGGAGACTACTTTTATATGGTATTAAGAAAGCAAGTTAAATGAATGGATGAAGAGACAATTCTCCCTGGTTAATAGATGTGGCAAAACATGATGAACTTGCATTTGTAAATTATTCTCCTCCCCACAGTTTTCATATTGAAGGCAGAAGTACTGAAATATTAATCAGGCTGTAAGACGCTCCTGGTGGCAGAGTCGACAGAGAGCCGGCCTCGCTCTTGAGAGATTGCTGGCCTGGTGACAAGAGTGGGCCTGAGGTTGGCCTCTTTCAACAAAAGGGCCATTTCACCCTCAAGGGAGGAACTTTGAATTATTTGTGGGCTGTACAAAAACAGGGACCTGGTCGGTTTGTGCTTGGAACAAGTAAATGGTTTTTTAAAAATCAACGAGAGGCCGGGCGCGGTGGCTCACGCCTGTATTCCTAGCACTCTGGGAGGCCAAGGTGGGAGGATCGCTCGAGGTCAGGAGTTCGAGACCAGCCTGAGCAAGAGTGAGACCCCGTCTCTACTAAAAATAGAAATAAATTATATGGACAGCTAAAAATATATATAGAAAAAAATTAGCCGGGCATGGTGGTGCATGCCTATAGTCCCAGCTACTCGGGAGGCTGAGGCAGGAGGATTGCTTGAGCCCAGGTGTTTGAGGTTGCTGTGAGCGAGGCTGACGCCATGGCACTCTAGCCCGGGCAACAGAGCGAGACTCTGTCTCAAAAAAAAAAAAAAAAAAAAAACAATAATCAATGAGAAATTGAGAAGTGCCCTGTTGTCTCTGCACCACTGAGCTGCCCTTCCAGGCACGGCTGTCGGGGCGCAGACAGAAGGCCTGGGGGTGCCGGGCAAAGGGCCGCCCTGGGCACCGATCGTGAGGCAGGAGGACAGCAGAGAACCTACCTCCGAAGGGCTTCGGGCTCCTCTGAAGAGGAGGATGATGCAAATCGCACGGTGCTGGTCACCAGCTCTGCCCAGGTGCTGCCTGTGGCCAGCACGGCTCATCCCAGCAGCTCAGAAACCGGCTTCCCTGCTCTGTTGGTGATGTCCCGACTCATCCAGCTCTTACAGACTCATTCTCATACTAAAGAGCCTGGTTTTCCTCCCGTGGGTTCAGATTTTTCTCCTTTCACAATCAAAGCTGCATGCACTGAAGAGAACGTCTCACTTATTGGCCGTTTGGTGCGGATAAATTGCAAGTGGAAAGATGCTCCGCGAAGTGGCTGCCGCAGCCGTGGGCTCTGTCGCTGGGCCCTCACAGGCTGCAAGCAGCGCCCATCACGTATCCCTGCAGCCCCTCCATTCTCTGCTCTTTGAGTAATTTATCTGCAGGAAATCCAAATTGCCAAGGCACGCTTTAACCTAGCAGAATGCTTGCCAATTTCCTTGGGAAAACTGACACACACAGAACGGCTGCAGACTGCATTTCAGCTGAACGCAGCACCCGGCAATCAGACGCACCAGCCCATGTGCGGCCGCGTTGGAAGGCACCGCGCACGGGCTCGGCGCAGACAACGTTTGAAGGCTCCTCATGTAATGAAGTCCCCGCGACACCTGCTCCTCTCCTCACTTTAAATGGGAGCCATGGGTCCATGGGGAACCTCTGCCTGAGACAGAAATCACAGTAATTGTCTTCTGTTCTGGAAGACTGCAGCAAACGCACAGCTCACGGCACTGCGTCCACAGCCCGGAGCCGGCAGGTTGCGTAAATTACCCAGGTTTTGATTTTTCTTCCTTAACAAACCACGTGCATCAGTGTGCGTTGGTGCCGCCACACGGGGGAGGTTCGCTGTGCAAATTTCATCTTATTAACTGGGGGAATTCCTTTTTCTTCCCAGGTGGTACCGTAGACATTTGTCTCTTGCTGGCTCTTAGGGACTAAAGCCCCACTTGAGACGGGGCTTCCGAGTCCCCTCCTGCCGCCTCCCTCCTTCTGCCACTTCTCCGTGTACCCCTGGCAGCCTGGGCTGCCCTGGCGCCTGTGGCCTGGGACAGGTGAGGATTTGCTGCCTCACCTTCCCGACCACGGGCTGACAGGTGACGCTGGGCTGCTCCCCGCCCAGCTCCTGGCGGGTATGGAGCGCTCCCCGCCTGGCCTCGCCCTGGGAGAGGATTGTTTTGCACAGCGCGGAGTGTGTGGGATTTCACCTCCTGCCCAGATTTGTCTCGGGTGACACAGGACAAGGATTCTGCATGATGCCCCGTAGCTCCCAGGGACCCATCTGCGACCGTGGTCCCCAGGCTTGTCCTTTCTGTGATTGTCACCTCCTGAGGAAGCTCCCCTGACTCCCTTGCGGGACAGTGTTGTGGGCAGTGTCCCCATGGGGCTGGTCAGAGTTGGGGAATGTAGGTGGGTGGGGGCTGGGGGGCTCAGGCAAGGCGGCCGGACCCCCAAGGCTGGAGGACACGGGGGCTGGGGCTCCCCAGGGTGCCTGTTTCTGAGAGGGTGACCCTCATGTGCCGGGGTGCTGGCGCCTTCTGCCGAGTGGGCAGCCGTGCCCTGGGGTCAGAGCACTGGGCTCGCCTGGTACCACTGGTGGCGACTGTGTGGCAGGTGACTGCCCTGGTGCCTTAGCACCTGCCACACAGGGGGGCAGCGAGCGTCGCTCCTCGCCAGGCCAGGAGACCCTCGTGTTACGAGACACCAGCATTCGTGCAGATTTGGGGGGGCCGGCCCCAGCTCCAGCTCTTGCCGGCAGCCGCAAACCCGGGTGTGGTGGGAGGGCCGGGTGCACGGCAGCCCCTTTGCTGAGGGCCGGGAGAGGTGGGCGGGACAGGCCGAGCCTGGCAGTCTCTGTCCAGCGTCACCTCCCCACGGCCTCCCCTGTCCTGGATGCCCAGCCCTGACAGTCTGCGCCACAGAAGTAACTTCACCTTCAAAGCTCGAGCCAGAAAATGGCCAGACGTCCCTGATGGTTCTGCACTTGGAAGGCGCAGGCTGGGTTTTCTGTTAACGTCACCGTTGTTTTTCGCTTGCAGATGAGCTTAGAAAATGATGACAAGCGAGCTCGCACGCGGTCCAAGGCCCTGCGAGGTGAGTGCAACCCTCCCCTCCCGGCCGGGTCGGCCGTGAGCCCCAGGCCCTTGGCTGCCGCCTTCTCTGATCCTCAGGAGAACAAGGCCGCAGCTCCTGCCAGGGAGGCACTGGGCGCCGGGGCCTCAGGCCTCTTCCGCCCTCGGGGCTGCCGGGGTTTGCAGCCGGCACCTGAGAAGATCCTTGAGGGGCTTTGGGCCAGACATACCCGCTGGGGGCAGAGATGCGGAGACAGACCCGGCTCCGCAGAGCGGGAGCAGCAAAGCTCAGTTAGGAGACCCCTCTGTCCCCAGCCCTCCCCTCCTGGGGGTCTGCCTTGGTGCTGACGGGGGCTGTGGGCTGTGGGGTGTGGAGGGGCCGAGGCTCTGCTCACTGTGCTGGGACGGGAGCCCCACCCCTTGGCCAGTCTCACTTCTCTGGCACCTGGGGCTTCCCGTTGTGCCTGTGGAGCTGCCAGGAGGTCCGGGCACCTGTCACAGGCCCTGCCCCAGCCCTGGCCGGCCACGTGACCACGCGTCCTCTTCTCTGGCCAGCTTGGCCTGGTGGGGCGTGTTTCCTGGCAGAGCTGATGCCGTCCCTGCCCCTGAGGGCCCAGAGGGCCTGTCCTAGCGGAGGCTTGTTCCACTCTGCAGAACTGCGAGGCCCCCAGGGGAGGGCCTGGAGTGAGTCCTGGCTGCAAGAAGCAGCTCATGTCCTTGACCTCGGACACTGTGGGGGTCAGCAAGGGTGGGGCCCTGAAGAGAGTCCAGAGCCCCCGGGGTCGCCCCACTGGTCCGCGGCAGGCCTCTCAGCTATTTGACGTAGTCTGTGCTGTTAAGGCAACAGGCCTTTGAAAGCCAAGCTCTCATGAGTGTCTGCCCTGTTTCTCTCTCTCACCCAGGACCCCCGGAGGCCACAGCCGCAGACCTCAGGTAAGGAAGTCGTCCTGTGAGCCCAAGCACTGCCCTCGTGCCTGTGACCCTGCGGAACTCCTAGGTGTCCCAGATGGGGTCTTCCCGGCTTGACCAGACACCCCTCTGCGAGCCCAGCTTTCCCCAGGGAGGCCGCCTTCCTCCCGGCGCGTGTCCAGCCACCTTGGCTCCGCCTCTGCCTTTCTTACCCCTGTCCTGGCCCCGTCATGGGATGTCCCAGCCTCAGGGCGGGACGCAAGCGTGCTCACACCTGGTCATCACCAGGACCCGGGCTGTCACCACCGTCCCCCGAACCAGGAACAAGGCACTTTCTTGGTGGAATCTCACCAGGGCTTCTGTGCCTGACGGCTGGAGGCCCAGCGCGGCCAGAGGTGGGAGAACAGGGTCTTCTGCATCCCGAGTCTTCCACGGCTGGAGACGCAAGCACTGGTTTTGTGCCGATGCTCTGGCCGCCTGGGCTCTGCGATGCTTCCTTCCCACGTCTTAGGGGTAAAGATGCTCAGTGTCTGTGAACAAATCCAGGGCCGGTTGGCCTCTGCCCATCAGGGAAATGTGAGGACCGCGAAGTTCACCGCGCAAACCTCGCACAGAGGTGGGACATGAGACAGTGTCCCCCAGCCCTGAGGCTGTAACTCAGGGATGGAGGGCAAGGGGTGTGGCCCAGGTGCCCTGAGCCCCAAGCTCTTCAGTGGCCGCTCATTTCGGTCTTGGTCTCTGGGAAGGCACTGCCTGACGGTGTCATCATCCTTCCGTGTTTAAAGTGGGGTGAAAGTTTATCCGCCCAGAAGAGCTAAATAACGCGCTGTCCTCCTGGAAGCCCAGCCCTGGGTCACAGCGTGGGGGCTGGGTGAACCGCAGCCAAACCAGGCCGCAGGCCAGCACTTCCGTCCCGGAACCCGCAGGACCAGCTCCCTGGAGGGGAGACGCCACCTGAGGGCTGAACTGCGATGTCACCGGAGGCTCAGCCCAGGAAAAGGGAGGAGGTGCCACCTGGCATCTGCCTGGGGACACACTGGGGAAAGGGCTGGGGGGCCACAGGCAAGGGAGGGGCTGGTGCCCCATTGACTCAGAGCATCACAGCCCAGTGTCCCCCTGCCCAGCTCACCCTCCCTCGACCAGCCCGGGGGGAGCTCCCAGGAAGACCCCTGTGCTCTGGGCAGCTGCCCAAGCTGCTGCCTCTGACCTCTGGGGGTACCGTGCCTCCCTGTGCCCCGGATTCAACGCTCTGAGGGCCTAGAAGAGACGGGTTTGTGGCTTTTCCCTTCGTGCCAGTGGGAGGACTGAGGTGCTCCAGCAGGGGTCCACCTGCTGTCCCCAAGTCCTGGGTGGCCCCGCTAGAGGCAAGGCTGAGGGAGGAGCAGGCTGGGCTGGCATCTCCGCGCTGGGTGGCCCTGGCTGTGGGTGCTGTTGGCTGTTCAGGGCCGTCGCCAAGTTCAGAAAGAGGCCACACCTATGCCCCGATTCCTTGTACCTGGCCCTTCCTGCCCAGAAACAGGAGGCAGTTGGGGGGTCTTTTTTTTTTTGAGACAGAGTCTCGCTCTGTTGCCCGGGCTAGAGTGAGTGCTGTGGCATCAGCCTAGCTCACAGCAACCTCAAACTCCTGGGCTCAAGCGATCCTTCTGCCTCAGCCTCCCAAGTAGCTGGGACTACAGGCATGCGCCACCATGGCCGGCTAATTTTTTCTATATATATTTTAGCTGTCCAGATAATTTCTTTCTATTTTTAGTAGAGACGGGGGTCTCACTCTTGCTCAGGCTGGTCTCGAACTCCTGACCTTGAGCGATCCACCCACCTCGGCCTCCCAGAGTGCTAGGATTACAGGCGTGAGCCACCGCGCCTGGCCGAGTTGGGGGGTCTTGCGTCCGCCCTGGGGTGGGAGGGAAGCAGGTCCCTGAGGAGGGCGGTGGCTGAAGCTCGGGCTCCGCACTGGGACCCTCGACACCTGCTGCTCATGCCTGGGTCCCTCACGGCTGCCACGCGGGTGCCTGCTGAGGGCGGCCGTGAGCCGTGCCCCCTGCCAAGCCGCAGCCGCACCCCTGAGGCCGGCCCTCGTCACACGGGGCAGTTCAGGGTCGTGCTGTCGAGGGGCAGAGGAATCCACTTGGGTCTCTCCCTCCACCCACGGTGGGGAGAGGCTCTTTCGTCCCGGAGCCCCTGCCGCTCCCTCCCCTGCAGCCCGGCCCGAGCACATGGAGGAGCACGCGTGTGTGCGTGGCTGCACCTGTGTGAACCGCGAGGCCCGAGGCGGACGTCTGCCGGCGTGACGGCCTCTGGGGACCCTGGCTGGTTCTCCTGTCCACTCTGCCCGATGCCCCTTGGCTGCTGGGTGGGCCCAGGCGTCCACGGTTTCCGGCTCCCTGTCCCAGCGCGGCCTTGTCAGCTCCTGGCACCTGGGCTCAGCCCTGTCTGGCACCCTGGGCTGGAAGGTGCCGGCCCACCTGGCAGGGGACCAGGACGCTTCTGAACTGGGGACAGAGGAGTGGCTTGGAGCAGGTGACGTGTTCGGGGGTAGTGCCAGTCCCCACAGGCCTCCATGGCAGCTGTCACCTAATTGCATGATTAACTCAGTGATTAATCGACTAATTGGGACCTCAGCTTCAAATCCCCAATAACAAGGAGCTTTTTGTGAAAAGTCTCAAAGCTAGTTCTTGAGAGAGTGAAAGCAAGTGTGGGCCTGGAATTCAGAATAGACTGGGGGGCAGTGGCAACCCCCCTCGGTTTGGAAAGGAAATCTGCAGTGAGATGGGCAGGCCCCCTCCCCTCCTCCTCCTCCCTCTTCCTCCTCCCCCTCCCTCTTCCCCCTCCCCCTCCCTTTCTTCTTTTTTAACACATTGAAAATCAGCACTGAGATCGGCCACGGTGGCCCCACCATAGAAGGCTGCAGGGAAGGTCCTCACTGGAGCCCCCACCCTCCCCACGGCCGCTGTCGAGCTCGGGGGTCAGGGTGGGGCCTGGCTCCACACGCTGTTCCCCTGCGCCATGGGCGAGTGCGGCCTGCGTGGCCAGCTGGGCCCCACGGCCAGCCCTGCGGTCAGTCGGATAAGAAGCTGTCAGAGGGGTCGGGACAGGGGTTGGAGGTGGGGCCTGTTTCCAGGGGTTCCAGGTGCTGGTGGGCCGGCCCTACCTTCCTCCCTTCACAGGCTCTGGAGGGTGTCCCCATGCCTAGGAAAGCCGGTCCCAGGCTGCTAAAACCCAGGCCTTCCCGTCTGGCCAGGGGGCCCCTGTCCTCCCACGAGGGGCGCAGGCCCTGCCCCCACCTCCCCAGGGGACGGCGATGGTGTCTCTGCGTAGTGACGGCCCCTTGCGGACCTCGGCCAGGGGACGCGTCCAGCAGCCCACGGGAGCCTGAGTGGCGGTGAACCGTGGCCCCCCGTGACCGCTGTGGGAGCCGTGGCCCTGCTGCCACGAGTGGGCATGTGTTCTGTGCTCACGACCGGAAGTTTCCAGAGTTTCCCGCCGGTTTGCTATGTTGGGAGACAGATGATGGCTGAGGACGGGAGCTCTGGGGGCCTTGCCTGGTGCTTGCCGGCCCTGGGGTGGGAGCTGTGAGGGCAGCGTCCCCCCCCCCAGGCCGCCCTTCTCGGCATGGCCGAGCATCCCCCACTAGGACAGGGGTGCAGCTCCCGGGCCCGTGGGCTTCACTTTCCTCCCTGGCAGCGGCAGGGCCCGGGCTGGCGTCTTCACTACCCCTCCGTGCCCGCCCCAGCTGCGGCTGCTGGCCTGGGCCCCGGCTCCGTCCTGCCCTGGGCCGGTGGCTGGGGTGAAGGCCCCCCCCGGCAGACAGAGCAGAGGCTGCTGTCCCCAGCGGCCACGGGCCTGGCAGCCTCAGTGACAGGCCTGGGGAACTCGGTGCTCCTGCCTCAGGCGCGGGCCAGACTCGAGAGGGTGCTGTGTTCAGGGCACCTCGAGCCTGTCGATGGGGCCTCGGAACGCTGTTGGCAGCCGGCAGAGCACCTGTTGGCAGCCACCGGGCCGCTCTGGCATCCGTGTGAGGAGCCTTATGCCTTCACATCTCTAATTAAACACACTGGTAAAACTATAAGAGCCATTCATTTATTCAAATGGGGTGAGTTATTTCATTAATTTTTAGCCAACCATAGCAGCCATTCCGAGACAGATAATCTGCCCCCCAGGGCGAGGGTCTGGGGTGGGCCCCGAAACCCGGCCCTGCTGTCCAGATGACCTCTCTGCTTGTCCCCAGCTGCCCCACGCCGGGATGCACAGGCTCGGGACACGTCCGGGGCAAGTACTCCAGGCACCGAAGGTAAGAGGCCCTTCCGCTCTCCCCAAGGCCCCACCCCTGGACTCTTTCGTGGCTCGAAAACCTCCCGTCTCTGTCCGAGGTTGCTGAGGCCAGGCCGAGCCACCTCTCCCGAGTCGCGGGGCCCTCCCCCCTCGGCCAGTGTGGCTGTGGCCTCCCGCGGGGGCAGCTAGACTGCCCGGCCCCTGGCTCCGCATCGTGGCTCTCCTGTCAGGGGCCGCTGCCAGGACTGGATGAGTCTGCGGGGGAGGCTCAGGGCCGGTGTGGGCACGGGGGGCTGCAGGTGGGAGGCAACAGGCCAAGATCAGATCAGGGTGCACGTGGACGCTGGCCGGGCCTAAGCGACGGCTCAGACAGGTGTGCACCTGGCTCACTGCAGTTGGGTCTTCCCATCGCACAAGCGAAGCGGGAAATACAACTTAAAACACAATCAGAAACTTTTAAATGTGTATTACAGTTAGATGTGAAAATTCAGACAGACCGGAGTCTGGGGCTTCCAGCTAGCAGTGGCTGCAGGGGCGGGGGGAGCGGGGACCCCCGGGAGGCGCAGGGGGGTCTGCGCCCGCGGCCCCCGCCCGGCTCCTCCACTGCCCACGCCTCCCTCCAGTTTGCAGAGCTGCCCTCTGGCCAAGAAGAGGAAGCTGGAGGGCGCTGAGGCCGAGCACCTGGTGTGCGAGAGGAAGTCGCAGCCCCTGAAGCTGGCTCTGGACGAGGGCTTTGGTGTGGACAGCGACGGCAGTGGGGACACCGAGGTGAAGGACGCCTCTGTTTCAGATGAATCGGAAGGAACTCTGGAGGGGGCCGAGGCCGAGATGTCTGGACAGGAGGAGACTCATCGTCCCGAGCCAGCTGAAGGTGCTTTGTCACTTGCTGTGCCCGGATAAAGGGTGCTTAGTGTGGTCCCGGAGAGCGGGAGGGGGCTCGCTCTGGGCCAGAGAAAGCCCTTCCCGAGAACAAGGCACGTCTTGTCCCGACGTGTGCTGGGCTTCCTGGGAGAGCGGCCTGCCCGCGGGGCCCGGGGTCTGCGGCGTGTTTGTGTGCGAGCCCTGTGCACATGCGGGACACAGGACAGACGCACAGACGCAGGACGGGGGGGGGGGGGGTGCAGCTGTAGCGTGTTCCAGCAGGTGTGTCTGCGTGCGTGTGCGTGCGAGGGACAGACGGGGCTGTGTCTCTGTGTGTCCATGGGGGGGGGGTCGGTTCTGCCTGCCCCCCGGAGAGCTGCCATGGGGCAGGGGTGAAGCTTACTCGCAGGTGATTGAGGACTCCCTGGGGCTTCTGAAGGTGGGCGCCTGGGAAGGCCCGAGGGGAGGGAGGGAAGTGGAGGGTCCCCCGGCTTCCTTGTGGCCCCCCCAGGACTGGCCGTGTCAGGGTACCTGGCCCTCGGCAAAAGCAGGTGCAGGATTTCAGAACCAAGCATCGTAGTGGAATTTTAAAAATTATTTAAATAAAAAAGTAACAAAATTTAAAGAAAACAGAAAGATAGAAAAGGATTTAAATTAAAAAATTACAAAAAAAAAAAAAGCAGGCACAGGTGCCCCTGAGTCCCGGAGGGAGGCGCCTGTGTCCCCGAGAGCCCTGCAGACCGCAGCGTCCCGGGGTCCAGGCTGAGTCTAAGGCCCAGTGCTCCCCCAGCAGCCCCCCGGCTCTGGTGTCACCTGGCCTTGAAGGGTCTGAGGTGTGTTCGCATTTTATCTTTGAGGCCAATCGAGGCAGGTCCTCACACCTCCCTCCCTCTGGGGCTCTGAGAGAGTGCGGCCCATGCAGTCGAGGATTCCGGGTGGAAAAGGCACCAACTCGCCTGCGTCCTTACAGGGAAGGGTGTTTGCAGCTGCGACATCAGCCCTGGGATTAGCCTCTTCCCCATGGAGGGGCCGGGGGGCCGGGGGGCCAGGGGGCGGCCCGTTCCCACCACTGCTGGGGTGCGGGCCCAAGAGTCCTCGCGGATGATCCCCCGGGCCTGCCTGCAGTGGGCACCCACTGCATCTTCGTGACTGTGGTTAGAAGAATTAAGTTTGGGTCCCTTT
>CM052437.1:0-26486 GCA_028533085.1 Varecia variegata
CCGGGCAGGTGGACGTTCTCAAACGCGACGTGCGGAATGTGAACCAGGCGACGTCGCACGTTGCGTCAGAAATTATTTGACAGCGTCGGGCTAACGGCTGCGTCGCATTAAAGGGGCAGCTGTGCCATGATTCGCTAACCGGCCCTGCCTTGGTTTCCCCTAACAGAGGCTCCGAGGCTTGTCCCAGCCTCGCGGGAGCCGGTGGGGAGGGTGAGGCAGGGCGAGCCCCGGCGCCCACCTGGCTGCTTCACCTGCAAGACAAAGCGGCCCCGCCTGCTTCCGCCCAAGCCATGAAAGAACCAAGGTAGGAGAATTTTAATACCAAATCTGTAAATGCTTCGTTAAATGGAACGAGTAGCAAACGTGTCATTTTATACGGATCATTTTAATTGTGGCTGTTACACTTTCCATTCAGAGTTTTAGTGACAAACTTTCCGAAGTGTCCGTCTTAGCCTCGGGCTGCAGTGGGCACCACACACTGGTGACTGAGACAGCACGGACCTCGCAGCGCGGGGGTCGCGGTCCACGATCTCGGTGCCAGCAGGTGGTTTCCCGCCGGTGCTGCCCTGGGCCCCCGCAGCTGCCCTGTCGGGGCTCGGCGCTCACACGGCAGGTGCGTGACGGGCGCTCACACAGCTCACACGGCTTCTGCTGTTGTGGGCCCGGGGAGGCAGCGCCAGCCTCTGGGGTCTCCTGTGAGAACACTGACCCGTCGCGGGCCCCACCCCACGCAGCCCTAGTCCCCTCCTCAAGGCCCATCTCCAACCATCATCCCGTCTAGTTCTTCGATGGAAACAGAAAATATGGTTTTTAAAATAAAGGGCAAGAGGATGGAAACCTCTGCCATCCAGTCACCCTGAGGTTTTCAAAAGAACACTTGTGCTGACACTAAAACCTGAAAGATCCGTTTCCATCTTCCGCAGCTTCTGACTTACACAAAGTTGGCTTCAGAGCCGCGTTTAAACACACCCTCATTTTCCACCCGTTTCATCGGCATCTTCTCACTGGGACAGCCAGGGTGTGGCATCCCCACTTCTCAAATGCCACTTATTAGCATTTCAAAACACTATTTGCAGCACTACCCCGGGACAAGGCCAGAATAACACATCATTAATGACTTGTGCAGAGGAAAATGTATCAATTAAAGCGCAGTTCTTTTATAAAAAGGCAATAATTAAGCAAATGCCCACGTATTGGCAGATACCGTGATTCCACAGCAGATTTAACGTGGTGGCAAAACAGCTGACTTGGGAGTGGAATAATTGATGCTTCAGACACATGGTGCTGAAAATAGGATTCTCTTCCGTCAGAGGGTTGAGCTGCACCGTTGACTGAAAACATCCATTTCTGTAACCAGCAGCTGAAGGCATTTTCACCAAGGACAGAGAACTCCCGTCGCCATGGCAGCCCCGGCAGCCCCGGCCTGAGCATCGCGAGGAGCCTGTTGTTGCTTTTGGATGTTGGATGTCGTCACCCAACGTCTGCGCCCGGACGCTGGGAATGTGGGAGCTCAGACTGAGCACAGGCTGGATCCTCCCGCAGCCATGACCACGATCGGGGCGGGGGGACCACCCGCTCCCGGCTGGCCCTGCCAGGTGTGGGTGGGACTCCTGCACAGTCGACAAAACACACAGAGAAAGCCCCCAGGACGGGGAAAACAAAGGCCCTAGACTTTGAAGAACAGATAGAACACTGGAGAAGGGCACCTGTGCGAGGGTCGTGTAGACCTGCCAGCAGCTCAAGTGAACGCAGGTGACCCGTAGTCACAGGGAAGTGCAAGGGAACAGGAGTCCCACGGGCAGAAGCCACTGAGAATGAGCGGGGACGTAGGTGATGTTCCTGTTATATTTAAAAGAAATTAGAAGCTGGGGATGTTTTTGAGAAAGGAATGCCATGATCCTAACTCTGCCATGGGAAACAGACCTAAGCATGCCAGATAAATCAGAGGACACATTTGAGACATTTTGGCGACATGGGGGGCAACGGTGGCCCCGCCAGGGGCAGAGTCAGGGGTGTGATCTGCGGGGCCCAGGGCAGGCACAGAGCACACTGAGGCCACACCTGATGGCCCAGAATCGGGGGAGAGTGGGACTGAGACGAGACGAGGAGGCCAATAAGGAAAGGGACAGAGTGTCCAGTCTCCATGGCAATGGCACAACTCTGAACACTGACCCTAAGCCTGCGTGTGGACCCAGAGGCTGCCTGGGCCCAAGCACAACCTGCCACCTGCGAGAGGCTGAGACCTTGGCCTCCCTGAGCCAGGAACCAGCCCGAGTCTCCCACGGTTGGCGTGGCAATCGGAACAATGGCACATGGAAAGGCAGCGCATGTTACAGGATGGGAGGATCAGGTGTGGTGACCCCTTAGGCTTACCGACAGATATTTTGGAATATGGGGTTTGGGCGGAGGACATGTGAGACGGCCGTAGAGCAGGTGCGTCAGCCTGCGGCACACCCTGAGCACACACCTACCTACAAGGCACCAGGTACCGTGTGAAGCATGACTATCATGGCGCGAGCTGTGCAGCTGTCCTGCCCCAAGGAACCATGGCGTGGCACGAACCTTCCTGATGCCAGTGGGGCTTGACCTGGAAATCTGTCCTGTGAGCGTTTAGAGGGGCTGAGAGGTTCCCACAGTGATGCCCCCAGTGTGGCTCTGTGCCTGCGTGTCCTCCACCCCCCGCCTGGCAGGGACCCCATGCCCAGAGTCTCCTCTTCCGCTCAGGGTGGGTCCTCGAGCTCCGGTGAGTTCCTGGCACGTAGCAGTTGCAAGTGCTCAAAAGTCTTTGCTGGTTGATTTCATTATGACAGAAACCTGGAAACTTGGGACTCCTTGTCCGACCTCCCAGCCCCGCCCCAGCCTGCAGCCAGGTGGAATTCTGGGCCACTAGTTACGCTGCCAGGTGCAGCCCGCTCACCTGGAGCAGGTAGGGGGAGCCCTGAAAGGCTGAATATCCACCCTAGGAGGCTGGCAGCCCCTCAGTGGGTTTCTCTCTGCCCCCAGCTGCCGCCCAGGGTGCGAGGTGGGACGATATGAAGTAGACTGTCTTGGGGGGACAGACCAGAGCACCCAGGAAAACCCAGAACCTCCCCCTCAGTGAGGGCCTAGAGTCCACGCGCAATACGGAGGTGTGATCGTCACAGAATCATAAATGCAAAATGCATACACCCATAACTACATTGGGACTGTACCGCCATACAAGTACAGAGAAAAAGTCAGGAAATGACACTGCAGTACCAGGGCTGGCTGCACTGCCCTGATCGTACTGCTCAAGGTGGCTGCTGTCTCTTCTCTGCTTTGTCTCATTTTATAATACAGAGATAAAAATCTCTGTGAGCCTGAATTTTCTCCTGAAGATCCATTGCATACACTGAGAGTTAAATTTGCTTTCCTTCCAGAAATTTCCTCCCCATTTGGACTAGTGATCAGCTATTTCCTCCGTCTCATGCAGAGACTGTCACGGGGGAGAAGTTCAGGAACTCCCTGGGTTGCATCTGTGAGCTGAGCAAACCCCTCTGGTATCAGGAAGTAGCTTGTTTTTACTGTGCTGTAGGTGACAGTTGGTCTAGAATTATTTATTTTATATCTTGCACTTTGCTGAACCATCTGATGAAAAGATTATAAAATTTAACTAAAATCATTTGATTATAAATTCAAAAATTAGATACAATGATCTCATGTGGAAGCCAATTCTACTCCGTATCCTGCACCAGATAAAAAACTGAAAACTCAGGCAAAGTGACCATAACTGTCCGGATCTTGTTGGGATCAGTGTTTTGAAACATCCGCGTTTGGAGAAGGTGGGGGAGAAAGGCTGGGGTGGACGCAGGCAGGTGCAGGGCCCGGCCCCAGCAGAGCAGCGGCAGAAACGCTGACACCAGCCGGCGGGAGAGGAGGCGGAGGAGACCGTGCTCCGAGGGCGCCTGGCGTGGGGACAGAGGGGACAGCCGGTCCCAGGACGGGCTCTGACGGCTCCTTGGGGCGAGTCCAGAGGGGCAGGATGGGGCCGCGAGGGAAGCGCCCTCAGACCCCTCCTGAGTTTATTCGCGGCCGCCAGGGCGCGTGTCCTGGTCATTCTGTGCCGAGGTCATTCTGTACCGAGGGACGGGATTGGTGGAGAGTTTAACACGACAAGAAAACCGAGGTTCAGGAAAGGGGCAGATTCAGGTTCAGAGAGCGGACGTTCTGAGTCCCGGTGAGTCCTGCGTCTCCGCAAACTCGGGATGACTTTCTGTCTTTTCTTTCCTTACGGCGACGCAGAGCCTCGGGGACGTGGGGACGTCCCTTCCAGGCCGGCCCTTGTGGCCGAGCCGCCTCTCGGGGTGCTCAGTAAATGGTTTCATCTTCTTCCTTCCCTCCCCCTTCCTTCCTGTGTTTCTCCTTTCCCTCCGGCTCTCTCAAGCCTCTGTCTTGTTTTCACCAAACGATTTCTCAGGGGACAGCTGGGTACGCGGGGGTTTGGCCCAAACGCCGTCTGGAGCTGCGGCTTTGCCCGCGTTTCCGTCCGCCGGGAGAGGAGAGCCGAGCCCGGACGCTGCTTCCTGGAGCTGCCATTAAACACGGTGATGCACTTCACAGGCGTCCGGGAACCACGGCCGCGCCGCGCGGCCCCTCCCGCAGCGGCCACCGCAGCCACTGCCCTGCGGGAGGCAGGAGGGACAGGACTTAGCCGGGACTCCTGCAGCCGGAGCGGTGAGGAACCTCCCCCACGGAGCCCCGGCCGGGCCAACGTGGCTCTAAGTTGTTCCCCTGCGTCCTGCGTGTCCTTGGCCACTCTAAGTGTAGATTCTTGTTTCACTTTTGAAATCAATTCTTATTCTGTATTTTCTTCCAGAAAGTAAGAAGGCAACACAATAGAAAGGCTGGACTTCTAAGCATTTCTGCAGACAAGGAAATGGCATTTTAAAACGCTCTTCTCAATTGCAATAGCCATACCCCTTCCGAATGGTTTCTCAGGGGGGTTCCGCGAAGAAATCCCAGCCACCCCGCCCGTTGCCTGAGAAAGTCCTCCTGCCCCCCTCCGCTCCCCTCCGCCCCCCGTGAGAGTCTGCGCCGGGAGGGCAGCTCTGGGGGGGACCTGGGGCTCGCGCCGCTTCCCCGCCGACCACTCTTCCTGGACATCTGCACCTGGCAGTCCCCTGGTGCCAGCATCTGGCGACAGTAGATGGAAAGGCCGTCGTCCAGAAGGAGACCCAGACCCCGTCACCGCGGGTGGGGCTGTGCAGGGCTCCCCCGCGAGGGTCTGTACGGAAGGTCCACGGAAGGCGCCGCAGCGCTGATCCACCGCGCGGTGCAGGCGGCCTCTGGGGCCCAGATCTGGAGGCCGGCGGAGCTCTCTCCCTCCTCCCGCCGCAGGCGGAGTGTCCACGTGGCCCTGCGGTGGGTCGCCCTGTCTGAGGTGAAGATGACAAACCTGAAATTCCCAAACCTCTCGTTTTCACAACCACCTACTCATTAAAATAATTATGCTTATTTTTCAAGCTTGGTTATGAAAAATACCTATGCATCACTTAAAGGAAAGCAAAGGCAAAGATGGAATCAGTCTCTGGACTCATCTGGTAATTATGTCACTTACTGGATTAGGACTGATTTATCCTGAAGTTTGGCCACCGCGATCTTCCTGTCACGCGCTGATTCCGTTTGCCCACGGCTGCAGCCGGAGCTTGGGGTCACAGTACATGCCAGGTACTGATTACACAGGCTTATTTCCACTTAAATAGTGAATCCAAATATCCCCCTTACTATAACCTGCCATAAGCACAATTCTGTCCAAATTCTGCCTCATCCGCTGTCATTCCCTGTGTACAAGAAAGAATAAAAGATGCAGAACGTTGGTGACATAATGTCCCTGAGCTTCAGAGACCCAGGCACTGCCCCACCCCTGCGCCTCGCCACCGAGCCGTCATTCTGGGCCCATCCTGCCTGCTCGAGCCACTGGGCTTGTGGTGCATCTCCTGTGGATGTGGCAGTGTCTCCCGTGGACGTGGCAGTGTCTCCCGTGGACGTGGAAGTGTCTCCCGTGGGCATGGCAGTCTCTGCAGGGCACAGGCAGCCACCAGCCTGCAGGGTGGCACACATCCATGTGGAACTGCTACCCCCGGCCCCTGTTAGGCCAAGTCCAGGCACAGGAAGTTTACCCAGAAAGTGTGAAAACCTGATTGAAATAATTTCCCCTTTCAAGTCATGCAACTTCCTACTTTTCAGAAGGATAGAAGCACTGCATAGGCCGGTAGAAATTTGCATGGCAGCTTCTCTCTAGACACTGTGTGGAAAATAAATTCCCTGACTTTGCCCTTCGGTTAAGGCTGTTGGAAGGGAAGAGAGAGGTTTAACTGACACGAAGCCCAGATAAGGCTGCTCTTTCTTCTCAAAGAAAATAATACACCAAAGGAAACAGTGTGACAATTGGTAATGGCATTTAGCACGTCTGTGCTGCGCCCTGTTCTCAGCGTCCCCAGGACCCGGTGAGGCCAGCGTGACCGTGACCCAGCTCCGGCCGGCTGCTTCCCGCAAGGCAGCTTCACAGGGCACAATACGGCAGTTTGGTGCTGTCTCTGCTGTGCTCACGGCTGCAATAGTAGGTCTTTGCTCTTTTGCTTTATTGCACACTTGGCTTTGGGTTTTTCCTAACTATCTTTGCAGATATGTTTTCCTCTGTTGCAGGGTGAGGTTTGGAATCTCGCAGCCACGTTGCTGCAGAGGGAACTTCCGTGGGTGCCACAGCTGGGGTTGTCACTTGTCGGGGCCCTCGGAAATCATCGTTCTGTGATTTAAGCATGCGCACCTCTGACAGGTGATGTGGTCTAGCATGAAGTGTTCATTTTACCAGAAATTTGGTTTGAATCCTTACCATGTCACTTCCTAATCATGTGGCCATCACTTTGCTTAGTATTCCTAAGGCTGGTTTCCTCATCTGCAAAACGAGAGAGCAACACCTATGTCACGGGATGCAACATCCCACCCCCTGCACTTCCATGTTCTGTTGGGATGAGCTGGTTGAATGACCCCTGGGCCCCAGGTCAGCTGAGATGGGCAGGCTATGCCCTACAGGGCGGACGTGCTGCAGGAAGCTTCTAGTTTTGTAATTGTCCTGAGAATTGCTGTGTCTCCTGAATGCAGCCAAGCTGAAGGCCGCAGAGACACCGAGAAATACCAAGTTCCCCAAAAGATCTGGCTAATTTTGTCTTAAATTATGTATTTACATTCTGTTATTTGTAGAAAACTGTTCAAAGTTGGTATGATAAAGGTTTTCATAACCAGAATAACACACATTTTCTCCTGAGGCTTGCGTGTTGGTCTGGGGGGCGTGTTAATATTTTTCAGTCCCTCCAAGCCCTGAGCAGTGCTGCTGCTCAAACACCCAGCACTTCCGTCGGGTCGCGGTTCCGAAGCTCCACGGTTCAGGAAGCCGCGTGGGAGCAGGTGCTGCCGGGACAGTCAGCCAAAGCCTCTGTCCGCCCCTCCACACTGCGCTGGGTTCTGGGGAGCAGCAGTTTTGAAGGGATTTCCTAGCAGAGGTGCTGACTCGGTGAAGGTTTGTTGTTATTAATTGTGTGTATTTTGATCTCTCTGTGGGACTCCGCACTCACTAGTGCTCCCAAAGTGAGCCAAATCTCCGAGCACGATGTGAGGCTGAACTGTGCACAGCGCAGCCGCCTCTACCTCTGGGCTAACGCACTGCGCTTCGCTGCCCATTTTTGTTTAATAAAAAATAACAAAACAGACTGGCTTTTTCCCACGCTACGTTCTGACCACACTCCTCAGTTCACACAGAACGGGTCACAGGAAGACACGCTGACTGTATTTATGATCCCCGACTTACCGTGGTTCAATTTAGGATTTTTCAACTTTATGATGGTGCGAAAGTGATATTCAGTAAAAACTGTACTTCGAGTACCCCTACAAACACTCCATGTTTCTTCTTTTTTTAAAATTTTATTTATTTGTTATTCATTTATTTGAGACAAGGTCTCACTCTGTCACCTGAGCTAGAGTGCCATGGTGTCATCGATGCTCACAGCAACCTCAGACTTCTGGGCTTAAGTGATCCTCCTGTCTCAGACTCCTGAGTAGCTGGGACTACAGGCATGCACCACCATGCCCCGCTAGCTTGTCTATTTTTAGTAGAGACGGAGTCTCACTCTTGCTTAGGCTGGTCTCGAACTCCTGATCTCAAGCAATCCTCCTGCCTCAGCCTTCCAGAGTGCTGGGATTACAGGCGTGAGCCACCGCACCTGGCCAACATTCTGTTTTTCACTTTCAGTACAGTGTTGGGAAATTACCTGAGCTATTGAGCACGTTGGCATAAAATAGGCTTTGTGTTGGCTGCTTTTGCCCAGCTGGAAGTGTTCTGAGCTCGTTTAAGGTGGGTGAGGCTAGGCAATGGTGTTTGGAAGGTCAGGTGTATTAAATGCATTTGGACTTCGGATATTTTCAACTTGCGATGGGTTTACCAGGACATGGCCCCGTTGTAAGTCAGGAGTGTCTGTGTGTTAAAGTACTGAGGTCAGTAAGTCTTTTATCGTCATCCTGTCACCACAGAAAATCAGAGAGCCCCTGGGGATCGCAGAGAGGCAGTAAACCTGCACGCGGACCGAGCGCAGACGGGCCGGCTCCGCGCTGGCAGGCAGCAGCCGGGCAGCCGAGCTGCGGGGAGTCCCGGCCGTCCGGCCCCCTCTGCCGACCGCAGCCGTGTGGCCTGGCCGGGCCGACCACGCCGGGACTGGGGCACCGGTCCGAAATGTGTGTGCCTCACCCACTGACCCAAAGGTCTACTTCTCCCCTGAAGCCGAGCCGTCCTGAGCACGGGGGTCGGCACCGGCTCACGCAGCGGAGCCCTGAGCAGCCTCCGTGCTCTGAGCTGCGTTCGCATCTGTTTCCATGGAGTTGTTATTTTTATTTATTTATTTTTGGAAAACCACCTCAGTCACTTTTCCCAGCTTTCCTGCACATAATTGACAAGGATTGCATCTATCCAAGGTGTGCGGTGTGAGGATTTGACGTGTGCGTACCCCGTGAAGGTGTCGGGGCAGCTGGTCAGGTGCCAGCAAGGGCGGGGACAGGAAGGTCAGTCCGGCTCCAACCGGCAGCGCTGGACCAACCGCCCCGAGGAGCGATGAGACATTGGTTTCCAGCGTCGCAAGGGACACCGTGACCGTCCCTCATTCTGCCACAGTTACAGGAGCGCAGCACGGTGGCTTTGCCCCGCCTGGCGGGAAGAGCAGGGAACCGTGGGTGGGAGCTGAGGCTGGGCAGAGTGAGCTCTGACCCGGCGTCCCCGACCTCAGCAAACGGAAACGGCGGCGCTCGGTGGGCGCTCGGTGGGCGCTCGGGGGGCGCTCGGTGGGCGCTGGGTGGGCGCTCGGGGGGCGCTCGGTGGGCACTGGGTGGGCGCTGGGGGGGCGCTGGGGGGGAGCTCGGGTGGCGCTGGGTGGGCACTCGGGTGGCGCTCGGGGAGCGCTCGGTGGGCACTGGGTGGGCGCTCGGTGGGCGCTCGGGGGGGCGCGGCGGCTCCGCCCACCCGCTGCCCTTCCGCGGAGGCCCCTTCCTTCCGCACAGCCCTACGCCGTCTGCTTCCTCGCAGTAAACGTGCCGCCGTCACGCGGCGTGTGCCCGCCCTGACGTTCCTTCCCACGACATTAGCAAGAACGTTGACGCCGGTGGCAACACGGTCCCCACCATCAAGTTAATTCACACGTCCCTCACCTCACGTGGGCACCTGTGTGCGTGTGTGGGGAGAACACGCTCCCTGCAAACTCCGAGTGTTACCCGCAGTTACGAACCGCACCTGGGTCTCCAGAGCTCGCTCACCTGCGTCCCGGACACGTCATGCCCTTGACCGGCATCTGCCCACTTCTCACCTGCCCCGGAACCACCCTCCTCTCTCTGTTTCCACGACTGTGACTGTTTCAGTTCCACGTGTGGTGAGATCACGCGGTCTTGGTCATTCTGTGCGTGCTTGCTTCCCGCAGCGGGACGTCCTGCCGGTTCCCCCGCGCGGCCACACACGGCAGGCTCCCCTCTGAGCTGAGTAAATACTGCGGTGTGTGCACGTCCCGCGCTCTGTCTATCCACGCGCATGGACGGACACCGAGGTGGGGAACACGGCTGTTGTGGGCACAGGACTGCAGACGCCTCTTCCAGACGGAGATTGTGTCACCTCTGGGCACACACAGACAGGGGGTGCCCAATCACATGGTGGGTCCATTTGTAATTCGGGGGGAAACTCCACACTGTTTCTCGTAAGAGCCGCACCAACTTACGTTCACATCGACACTGTACGAGGTCCCCTTCACCACCTGTGACTTTTTGTCTTTTGGGCAATAGTCACGGTGATAAGTGTCAGGCGTCGTCTCGTGGTTCTGACTGGCATTTTCCTGCTCTCGTTGGCCATTTGTGTGTCCGAGGAATGTGTGTCAGGTCAGTTTCCCCGTGACCCCCTTGTCTGAGTTCCTTCGTGGTCTGCACATTAACCCTTCGTCAGGGGCATGGTTTGCAAATACCCTCCCACTCCTAGGCTGTCTCTTGCCTCCATCGGTTTTTCTGTGCCGTGTAGAAGTTTTTTGTTGGATATCGTCCCATTTCTCCACTTCTGCTTTTGTCTCCTGTGCTGTTCTTGTCGTAGCCAAGAAACCCCCACCCAGACCAACGTCAAGATTTTTCCTTACTTTTTTCTAGTAGTTTTGCTATTTCAGGTTTTGACTTTAAGTCTTTAATCCATTTTGAGTCAATTTTTACATATTGTGTGAGAGAGTGGTCCAATTTTGGGTTTTTGCATGTGAATATCCTGTTTTCCCGACACCGTTTATTGGAAAGACTGTTACTTCCCCTGCGTGTTCCCGCCCTGAGTCAAGACCAGTCGCTGCGGGACTGCAGATTTATTCCCAGGGTCTTTGTCCTGTCCCATCGGTTTGTGTCTGTCTTACGCCAACACCCGCTGTTGTACAGCCGTTTGGTACATTTTGGGGTCTGGTAGTGTGGTTCTTCCAGCTTTTCTTTTTCTCTCAAGATTGCTTTGGCTATTTAGGGTCCTCTTGTGATTCCATGTGAATTTCAAAACTGCTTTTTCTATTTCTGTGAAGAATGCCATTGGTGTTTCGACAGGGATTGCACTGAATCTGCAGAGCACTGTGGGTAGCAGGGACACTTAACAATGTTGAGTCTTCCAAACCGTGAACATGGATGTCTTCCCATTTCCGTGAGTCCTCTTCAGTTGCTTCATCAATGTTTTCTAGTTGTCAGTGTGGACATCTCTCACCTCCCTGGTGAAATTTATTCCTAGTATCTTATTTTTCGTAGCTATTGTAAGTGAGATTGTTTTCTTGATTTCTTTTTTCCTCCTGTTATTGACTTCTGGTTTTATACGAGTGTGGTGAGAAAGAATATTTTACAGGAGTCCATCCTCTTAAATTGGTTAAGACTTGTTTTGCTCTAATAAATGACCTATCCTGGAAACACTTCCTCACATGCTTGGGAAGAGTGTGTTCTGCTACTGCTGAACACACATGTCTGTAGGTCCGTTTAGTCCGTGGGGCTGTTGAACACCTGTCTGCCTGCTGATCTGTCTGGATGATCTGTCCACTGTGGAGAGCAGGTACTGATGTCCCCTGTGATGATCACATTGCTGCCTCTCCCTTCAGTCCTGCCAACACTGGCTTCATGTATGTGAGTGCTCTGATGCTGGGTGCACATACGTCTATAACTGTTACAGCCTCTTCATGAATTGACCCATTGTCATTATGCAATGACCGACTTTCTCTCTTTTCACAACTTTTTTACTTAAAATCTGCAAGTATAGCCCCCTGCCCTCCTTGGGTTACCATTTGCATGGAATATCTTTTTCCATCCTGCACGTTTAGTCTATGTGTCTGTGAAGCTAAAGTGAGTCTATTCAGGCAGCAGAGAGTTGCGTCTTGTTTTTAAATCCAATCAGCCTTGGTGTCTTTTGCTTGAAGTTACCCATTTACACTTAGAGCAATTGTTGACAGCTAAGGGCCTACCATTACCATTTGGTGATCTCTGGTTGTTTTGTGTTTCCTTTCTCCCTCACCTGCTGTCTCCTTTGTGATTTGATAATTTTATAGTGGTTTACTCTTTTCTCTCTTTTTTGTTGTGTCTACTGTAGAAACTGCTGATATCCTGATGGACGTCAGTGTACGTGAAGAGCCTCTTTTCCCTGCTGCTTTCAGTGTTCTCTACTCGTCTTTCACATGTAAGAGTTTGATTATAACATGACTCTGAAGCTCCAGTTGTCTTTAATCACTTCGGGTTTCTTCAGCTCCACGGATCCAGACGTCCATTTCCTCTCTAGATAGGGGATGTTCTCTGTTGGTATTTCTCTGCACAGGTTCTCTGCCCCTTCCTCTTCCTCTTTCCTTCTGGAACTCCGCTCACGCGTGTACCGACCTGCCTGATGGTACCCGTGAGCCCTGTGGGCTTCCTTTTTTCCCTCTAACTGAGTAACTTCAACTGACCTGTCATCAATTCTTCCTTCTGCTCCATGGAGTCAGCTGGGGAAGCTCTCCCTGGAATTTTTCAGCTCAGTGATTCTGTTCTTTAGCTCCAGAATTTCTTACTGGCTCTTTGTTATGGTTTCTATTTGTTGAACTTCTCACTTTGTTCATAGATTTCCTGATTTCATGTGATTATCTGTGTTCTCTTGTATCTCACTGAACTACTTTAAGGTGATTATTTTGAATTTTTTGCCAGGTTCATAGATCTGCATTTCTTTAGGGTTCATTCCTGCCTGGTGCTTTGATTTGTTCCTTTGGTGGTATCATGGTTCCCGGATTATTCCTAATCTTTGTGGCTTTGAAGAAGTAGGCGCCTCATCTAGTCTTTATAGATGGCATCGGCAGAGAAAGCTGTGCAGAGATTCTGGGTGGGCTGGCTGGGGGGCTTCCCAGGTGGGCCAGGCTGGTGCCTGGGTCCATGGGTGTGGCCTGGATCCTGGGTCCACAGGGCTACCCTGGTGCCTGTGTCGTCCTTGAGCCTGAGTCTCAGGTCCTGGTGTGTCACTGGGTGGGGACCCAGTCGCATCCACTGTGGCTGGCAGCTGGGTCCACAGAGCCAAACCCGATGCTTGGAGCATGTGGTGGCCTGGAGCCCAGGTCTGCAGAGAGTGGCCTGGAGCCCGAGGCTGTGGGAGCCAGTGGGGTCTGCAGCCCCCTGAGGTGGGCCTGGCGCCGGGGTCTGTGGCAAAGTCAGATGCTACTGGACTCCTGTCCCTGTGTGAAGGGACCTTTCTCCATGCTGTGCCGGCTTGGGGAGGGGTGACATGGGCCATGTGAAACGTCCCTCCTGCCTCTTCAATGCATAATTTTCTATTTCTTTGTTCCACTGGGTGCTCTGTTCCCCCACCAGGATCCCTTAGCTTTTGTGAAGGTATTTTCCTGCATGGATAGTCGCTCAAACAGACGTTTCTACGAGCGCTGGAAACCCCTGTTCCACCATCTTGCTGACATCACTTCTTCCTCGGAGCTGTTTTTAAACCCTGTATTTTTAGAATTCATTGAAATTTATTGTATAACCTGTGTATATAAAATCCAGTTTATGAAATTACCACATCATCCTTGATATAGTTCTGACAAGAATCCTACGGTTTTGAGAGATTCAGAAAATTTACATTTGTGGTTTCAACAATGATAAGAAACACCGACCTCCAGCTATCCCACCTGCCACCAAAACGTGGCCTTCCCTCCACGGCAGGAAAGAAGATAGGACCAGAGTTGCTGTTTTCAGAATTTTTGGTTATTATTTTCTTTCCTCATTCTGTATATTTTATTATGTATTTTTTAAAGTGTTTAGAAGAAAGTCAAATATCAATAGGTAAATTTCTATCTACATCAGAAACATACCATTTATGGGAGTACATATATCTGAAAAAGCATGTTAACAGACAACAGATCAAACAATAACAGATTTGTTAAAAATAACAGATCAGATTTATTGAGCTAAAAAATAGTTTTTAAGAACTGAACGACAAGCAGATTGAAGATGGTGAGTAAAGTTCACAATTATAATCTTTATTTCTCCAACAGAATCATGCACATTTGGTTTTTAAAAGAAAAAAAAAAGATTACAGAAGTGCTTTATTTTACCCATGCCAAAAACAGACAGACTTATTTTCACGATAACAATGAAATTTTAATCCGATTTGGTACCACTATATAAGTGCATTTCAAAAATGGATTTTAAAGTAATAATAATTTAAAAACTCAAGCTTTCACTTTATTTTTAGTTGTCTAAACTTAGCCTGAACCCTCTGGCTGGTTTTCATAAGCTTAAAAACAAGCCAGTCTCTTTAGAAAAGGAATTTTTTTCCTTAGGGAGTTTATGGCTCAAGAGATTGGTAACAGGATCTGTGGACTTCTTGTGCTTTGCACTTAAGCTCTGCACACATCCCGGTTTGAGACCTTGGAGAAATGCATCGAGAACTGAGTGCTGGAGGCTGGTCGTGTGCAGCGTGTGTGTGACCAGCTCAGTGGTGATCATGCAGTCGGTACTAAATAAAGTCTTATCAAATGCAGGATGGAAAGAACTACTGAATACTCCAGCACTGGAAATTTAGATGTCATCTGTCCTCTGAGGAGATGCGTGGCGCTGCTCAGCGCGTGGTGACCAGTCCGTGTGCCCGAAGACGGGTCGCTGTGGGCACAGGGCCCCCCAGCACAGAGGGGCCACCTGCTCAGCCGGGGGGTTTCTTCCAGCGCCAGGGTGACAGCATCACAGGAGAAGGGACGGCCACACGGAAAACGTCCCCTCCATAGCACGCACGCGAAACCATTCACGCCCTGCGACCCCCACGTCCTCAGACCCGGGAGGAACAACAATGCACTTTTTCTTTGAATAACATCGGGGACTGAGAAACAGAGAACTTTTAAAAGGAAAACAAAACAAAATCTTAGAATGCCAAGATTTTAGGGCCTAAAGCAAATTGAAGAGATTCCATAGATTTACCTAAAAAATGATTTGGCATAATAAAATTTGCTTGGTTTGAGCAAACTACAAAACCCCTCTCATGTAATGAAATCTCAGCCAACAATACTAATAAAACTAACCTCATCCTTCAAAACTGTAGTTTTGGACAGCAGGACTTCATAATATTGGATAGAATCCACAGTAAACGACTCTTCCTAAGGCTTTAGTGAGTGTGTGGTCCTTTGCCATGTGAAAAACACACAGTTTGGTTTTTTAGGGTTTTTTAATGAAACCAAATCTCAAAACATGTTGAGCAGAGTAGATGCCCGTGAAAGTATTAATTACTGCTCGGAGAGAATAAACGCCAGGTAGGCTGTTATTTTCAAACTTCTCAGAGGCAGTTTATGTTGAGCAATCCAATATAATCACGGTGTCTTCAATCTTGGACCCTGGGGCTGGGCTCCTCGGCACAGTCCAGGGTGTGCAGGGGAGGGGGCTGGACCCGGGTGTGCGGGGGACAGGGCTGGATGTGGGTATTCGGGGGACGGGGCTGGACCCGGGTGTGCGGGGGACGGGGCTGGACGTGGGTGTGTGGTGGGCGGGACTGGACGTGGGTGTGCGGGGGACGGGGCTGGACGTGGGTGTGTGGGGGACGGGGCTGGACCCGGGTGGGCGGTGGGCGGGGCCGGACCCTGGTGGGCGGGGCTGGACGCGAGTGTGCGGTAGACGGTGCTGGACGTGGGTATGTGGTGGGCGGGGCTGGACCCGGGTGTGCGGGGGACGGGGCTGGACCCGGATGTGCGGTAGACGGGGCCGGACCCGGGTGTGCGGGGGACGGGGCTGGACGCGGGAGGGGGAAGGAGGACGCTGGTGTCTGCGGGGAGAAGATGAGCCTGTCTCGGGCGGCTGGTTTGAGGACCATGTCGCGAAGACTGAGCGGGTGGGGACAGCTCCTGGGGTGACGGAGCGCGTGGGATCCCCGGAAACACGGCTGAGCTGGGAAAGCAGCGTAAGCCCCGAGCCAGTCCGGGGGTGTGTTGACAGCAGTGACCTGGCACAGCCACGGGGGACAAGGCCCTCACTGGGATGCAATGTGATCCCCGTTTCACCTCCTTCGTTTTCACAGCAGAAAGTTTTCAATTCACTTGTTTCCTTTTGTTCCTTTAAGGTGACTTTTGTGTCCTGCTTTTTATTGGTTTAGTCCCCACGGCGTGTCCTCCAGCCGGTGGTGGCTTTCTAGCATTGTGCTCATCTGCCGTCACGGTCCCAGACATTATGAAAAAGATCAGGCCACGCGTTTCAGACGAAGTATCGTCCTGTGGTGACTGGGCTGTGCCCGGCCCAGCAGCTCTGCTCTGCCACCCAGGCCCAACTGCGATGGCCCCAGAGCAGGTGACTCGCCGTGGGCTCCGTCTCCACGCGGGGCCCGCAGTGACATGGTGCAATGGGAGTGCTGTCACCCAGCGGATCAGCATAGCTTCAGATGACTTTAATGCCTCCCCTGATATTGCCATCATGTCCATTTGTGATTTCGAAGCAGTCATTTAAATCCCTGTCTGTTTTGTGGTTGTAAAAAAAAAAAAATGACTATTTATTTGCCACTTGTTTGTCAGAAATGCAAAAATGAACATCAGTTGAGCCACATACTGGTTTCTAAGTTAAAAGATAGTAAACATTCACTGTTGTTGTCCAATACAGGAACAAAAAACAAACTAGGTGTCACCGGGACCCCTGCCTGAGTCCAGGCTGGCTGAGGACCTCGGAGGACTCGCGTGCCTGTGTGGACGGCATCACGTGTCTGCACGGAAGCCACCCGCTCGGACACGCCAAATCCACCCCGAACCCACGCTGCCCCCGGCAGCCCACAGCCTGCACGCATTCCGGATGGTCCCCAGTTACCTCCTGGGTTCTGCGAGTGCCGCCACCACCACCCGGTGGACCATGTCCCTCTGCCTTCATCCCCGTCACCACTTGTCCTCCTAAGTACCCCCTCTGGTCACTCATTTCCCAACACCGACTCGTCCAAGCCACCGTCATCGCTTGCTCACATTCCTTCAATAACCTCCAGCAAGAAACCCCACATCCGCTGTGCCCTCGGCCCCGACTCCGTCTCCCGACTGCAACCAGAACGATCTTTTCAGAGTCGGGGTCTCGCCATCGCCCAGGCTGGCGTGTGGTGGTGCGGTTGCCGGGCACTGCGGCCTCCAGCTCCCAGACTCAGGCCGCCCAGAACGGCCCTCGGCTCCTGCTCAGTGTGGGCTGCATCCTCCTGTCCGCTCTGATTTCTCTTCCACCCTCAGAGCACTTTGATGTGCCCACATTTAACTTTCAACAGTTCAGCTCCAGTCGTGAGCGTGGCTCCGTGTGGCTCGTTCTGCAGGCACAGCCACTTGGAGAGAGTCCTAATGTGCCGGGAAGTAAGAATAACGAACAAGGGTGAGGTAAGTGCCAGAGGAGGGCGGCAGGAGGGCTGAGCTTTGCAAAGGTCCTGATGGCTTTGCCAGACATTTGAAAATGTCCCTTTGGTCGCTGCAGGGAAATGAGTGATACAGCCAGTGCGCCATTTATCTAAAGTCACCAAACTGACTGCCCGGCACACACACAAACACACGCCCCCAACAGCGGAGGCAAGAACCGTCTGCGCTGGTGCCCGGGAAGTCAGACTGTCTGGTGCGTGAGCCAGTTCCTCAGAGGGTAAACGCTAAACTTACTTTGAAAATTTAAGTGATTCCTCCTCTGGAGGGAGAGATGTTGTTACAAAGTAGCAACCCAGCACACTGCTGCATAAGAGAGTTCAAGGAAATAAAAATCTCACCAAATATTTCTTCAACTATAAACACCTGGGTAATCCCAGACCTCCACCCTCAGACACCCACAGACCCCTCAGAATCTCCTTTCTCCTCCTCAGTTACCCGAATTGTTTGGAATGAGCGTGAAGAAGTTAAGGGAGACACTCAGAATCGCAGACCTAGGACGTGCACAGCCAGGATGCCCACCCCAGTCTGTACAACGCCAAGACACACGCTCTTTCCACGTGTCACACCCTTAGATCACACTGGAAACAATCCGCACTAGTTACTGCAGAGAAGAAGCTAACCCGAGCCAGGTGGTCGTCCCGGTGTTTTTCAGCGGTGATACTTTTAGCATAAACTGTGGCATAAGTCTGCAGTCCAGAAAATACGGCATCCCGGGGTCCTGGGACAAGCATTCCTCAAACAAAAGTGACTTCCAAGCCACATTCCCAGGGAGCTGGAACTGAAGCACAAGACTGGGCGCCACCATCCAGCCTCAAGGATTTGTTCAATGACCATTTTGAGCAAACTCAAAAAAGACTTTTCTTAGAATGTTACAAAGCTGAGATTCTTAGGAATAACATTTTAATAAGTACTTTATATTGTTAAATTTTCATTCTGTATCCATAAAATAACGTTAACTAAATTATTAATTTGGCCTGTGAAAATAACCATTTTTGTCCACAAGTTTCATCTTGATTTTAAATAGTTGCATTTATTATTCTGGGCTCACTAAATTGAACACCATGCTGAAAATTACCCATTGGGTAACATGAATGTTAAAATCTGCACTTAAAATCTAGTGCTTTGCCAACCAACACCCTCCAGAAACCAGCGCGGTCCCAGGACAGTGACACACACAGCCATCAGCATCAATGAGGGGACTCTTCAGAAATCTGCAATTTAAGCAGCTCCTGCGCCCACATCCAGACCCTGGAGGAACTTCAAGGACGAGAAGGAAGGTGGGTGTAGAGAAATAGGTAGAACTCAGTGACCGGGAGAGAAAATGTAGAGGAATTTCTGGCAAGAAAAACAACCCCCGCAGCAGTGATTGCTGCTCGACTGCCGTGACCACTGCGTCTTGTCCCTGCTAAGCAGTTGCCCACGTTGGGCACTAGCACCCTGCCCAGCTGGAAGACCAGCCTCCCTTGCACTTTGGTCTGGCTCTTTATTAAGCTCAGACCGACAAGACACAAAATGGAAGCTGTTGAGAGGAAATACCAGGAGACTTCTTAAAGTGGTAACAGGAAGTTAAATAAAGTCCATCTGCCGCCCCTCTTTCCTCCTCCTTCCTGACTGGGAGCAGACACAATGGCTGCAACCCAGGCAGCTACTTTGTGGCCTCGAGGATGGAATCCACATATAACAACGGTGGAGTGAAAAAGTTTAAAGAGCCCGGGTCCCTGGCCACACTGTGGAGTCATCCCACCAGTCCTCAACTGCCCTCTTCCTGCCTTCTTTCACTGTGAGGCACTAATCCTTAGTTTCTAAATCACTGTTGCTTTCATGGGTTCTGTCTCTCACCACCACAGAAGCCCAAAGCTGACCGCTGCATCCAGCCCGTGCGCTTAAATAGTTGGCCCCACCCCATGCAGACACCCACACCTGGCGCCTGTAACCTCCAGCTCAGGGCCACATCTGACCCTTGCAGTTGTGCACAAGCATGCTGCCACGTGTGCACTTGCAGTTGGCCCTGGCACCTGCCTTTCACCCTGACATGTGCACGGCTGCCACTGACCTCTGCCACGACACACATGCCTGCAGCTGGCTGGCCCAGCTGAACATGTAAACACCACTGGCTCTGACCCTTTCACTGTCTGCTCTGGCCCCTTGCTGCTAAGCCCAGAGATGCCCATGAGAACAGCCCTTGTAGCCACCGTGGACCTTTCACAGCTCTTGTCACCAAGGACAACACAGGTACTGAAGTCATGAACTCAGTTGCCTGAGGTGACATGACACTCTGTCCCCCAAACCTAGGGCCCCCGCATAGCTCCATGGTTAGTTCCTCTTGCACACAGCATGCCTCCCACCCATCCCTTCCAGGTAGAGATCTTTCTTTAGTGCAGCTAGTTCATAAAGTCTGAAGGAGGCAACTGCTTCTTCAAATTGAAGACACCTTTGCAATGCTACAAGTATCATGAAAAATTAGGGAAACATGACACCACCAAAGGAACACAATAAGCTTCCAGTAATTTACTCCGTGGAATTGGAGATCCATGAGTTTCCTGACAAGAATTCAAAATAATTATCCTAAAGAAGCTCAGAAAGCTATAACAGAGCATAAACAATTTAAATAAATCAAGAAAAAAATACAAGAGTATAACAAGCAGATCAATAAAGAGAAAACACAAAATAGACCCAAATAGAAACTTTGGAGCTAAAGAAAACAACGGTTGAACTAAAAAAATGCAACAGAGAGCTTTGAGAAAAGACTAGACAAAGCAGAAGAAAGGACACATAAACTTGAAGACAGATCACTTGAAATCAACCAGAGGAGAAAAAGAAAAGAAAGAAAAGAAATGAATAAAGCCTAGTGGATCTGAGACACCATCAAGAGAGCTAACAATCACAATAGGAGTTTAGTCGGGAAAAGAGGAAGAGAAAGATACAGAAAGCTTATTTAAAGAAATAATGACTAAAAACTTTCCAAATATGGGGAAAGATATGTATAGGTAGCTCAAAAATCTCCAACAGAATCCAACCAAAGAAGAGCTCACCAAGACACATTATAATCAAACTGTCAAATATCAAAGACAAGGAATACATTTTGAAAGCAAAACTAGAAAAGAGCCTCATCATGTAAAGGGAGCCTCCATAAGTCTATCAGCAGATTTCTCAGCAGACATGTTGAATTCCAAGACAGAATTGTGTTATATATTCAAAGTGCTAAAAGAAAAAACTACCAAAAAAATAATACTTTACCCAGCAAACCTATCCTTTGGAAATAAGGGAGGAATACTTTCCCAGGAAAACAAAAGCTGAGGGAGTTTATCACCACTAGAGCTGCCCTATAGTAAATGCTAAATAAAGGGAGTTCTTCAAGCTGAAATAAAAGGTCATTAATTATTGACATGAAAACACATGAAAGTATGAAATTCACAGGTAAAAGTGAATATATAGTCAAATTCAAAATAGTCTAATAAATGAAATGGTGATGTGTAAATCATTTATAACTTTAGTATAATGGATAAAAGATAAAAATATTAAAAATAAGTGTAGCTACATTAACTTGTTAATGGATACATGATATAAAAAGATGTAATCCATGACATCAAAAACACAAAATATGGGTGGGGGCTGTAAAAGTGCAGAGCTTTTGTATGCAATCAAAGTTAAGTTGTGACCAGCTTAAAATAGGCAGGTATAACTATAAGATGTCTGTGTGCATCATGTTAACCACAAAGCAAAAAGCCCAAAGAAGATACACAAAAAATAAAGAGAGATGTAATCCCTCCCTCCACCCTGTCCTCACCCCAAGAAAAAGAAAAAAAGAAGATAAAGAGAAAAACTTCAAAGCATACCACTGCAAAAAACATCAGATCATAAAGGAAGACAGCAAGAGAAGAAGGAACAAAGGATCTACAAAACAGCCAGAGAACAGTCAACACAGGGCAATAGTAAATCCTTAACTACCAGTAATTACCTTGGCTATTTAATATAAATGGATTAAATTCTCCAATCAAATGATATAAACTGGCTAAATGGACTGTTTTAAAAAAAAATAACAAGACCCAACTATATGCTGCCTACAAGAGACTCACTTAAGCTTTAAGGGCACATATAGACTGAAAGTGAAGGGAGGGGAAAAAATATTCCATGCAGATGGAAAGCAAAAAATAGCAAGAGTAACTATACCATGTCAGACAAAATAGACAAGTCAATAACCGTGATAAAAAACAAAGAAGGTCATTACATAATGATGACGGGGTCAACTAGTCAAGAGGATCTCACAACTGTAAGTAGATATGACCCAACAGCAGAGTACCCACACATAAAAGCTCAGATTTAACAGATCTGAAGAGAGAAATAGACAGTAATATAGCAATTATAAGGGACTGCAATGCCCCACTTTCAACAGCGGATAGATCACCCAGATGGAGAATCAGTAAGAAAGCATTTCTTTAGACCACATGGACCTACTGACATATCAGAACATCGCAGCCAACAGCAGCAGAATACATGTTCTTTTCAAGCACACTTGGAACACTCTCCAGGATAGATTATATGTTAGGCCACAAAACAGTTCTTAACAAAGTTAAGAGAACTGAAATCATAGCAAGAATCTTTTATAGTGATAATGATTTCTAATATTTCAGAAATCAATAACAGGAGGAAAACTGAAAAACTCTAAAATATGTAGGAGTTAAACAACCCATTCCTGAACAACCAATGGGCCAAAGAAATCACAAGAGAAATTTAAAAATATCATGAGAAAAATGAAACCATTTCCATTTTCCCCAAAACTTATGGGTTGCACCTAAAGCAGTTCTAAAAGTGATAAACTGATAAACTCCTACATTAATAAAAAAAGATTACAAACAACCTAATGTTACACGTCAAGAAACTAGAGGAAAAACAAAGTTAGTAGAAGGAAAGAAAGAACAAAGATCAGGGCAGAAATAAATGAAACAGAGACTAGAAACACGATAGAAAAGATCAATGTAACTAAGTTGGCTTTTTGAAAGATAAAATTGTCAAATCTTTTGCTAGACTAACCAAATACAAAAGAGAGATGACTCAAATAAATACAGTCAAAACTGATAGAGGAGACATTATTGTTACCTGATGCCACAGGTATGTATATAAAGGATTGTAAGAGACCACTATGAGCAATTAATTACACACAAGCTAATTGGATAACCTGGAAGAAATGGGTAAATTCCTAGAAACATACAACCTACCAAGATTGAGTCATGAAGACCTAGAAAATTTGAACAGACCAATAATGATCAAGAAGATTGAATCAGTGATCAAAGATCTTTCATCAAAGGAAAGCCCAAGACCAGATGGCATCGCAGTTGAATTCCAACAGATATTCCAAGAAGAATTAGTACCAACCCTTAAACTCTTCCAAAAGAATAAAACTAAAAGGATTACTTCCAAATTCATTCTACAAGGTCAGCATCACCTGACACCAAAACCAAAGACACCACAAAGAAAGAAAACTATAGACCCATATCTCTGAGGAACATAGATGCAAAATCCACAATACAGTGCTACAAACCAAATTCAACAACACATTTAAAAGATTATACATCATGCATGACCTTGTAGGTTTAACCCTGGGATACAATATTGCCTTAATATACACAAATCAATGTGATAACCCACATTCAGAGAGTGAAAGATAAAAATCTTACTCTCATCTCAATAGATGCAGAAAAAGCATTTGATGAAGTTCAACATTCTTTCACAATAAAAACTCTCAGCAAATTAGGTTTAGAAGGAAATTTCTTCAACATAATTAAGGCCATTTATGAAAAGGCCACAGCTAATATCATAAGCAATGGGGGAAAACCGAAAGCTTTTTCTCTGAGATCCAGTACAAGGCAAGGATGCCCATTCTCACCCTTTTGTTCAGTGTAGTACTAGAATTGCCAGCAAGAGAAATCAGATAATAATAAGAAATAAAAGGCATCCAAATCAGAAAGAAGTGAAACTATCTCTACTTGTAGATAATATGATTCTGTATGTAGAAAACCCTTAAGTTTCCACACAAAAAGCTATTTAATAAATAAATCCAGTTAAGTTGCAGCATACAAAATCAACATCCAAAAGTCAATTGCATTTATTTACATCCATATTGACCTATCCAAAAAGGAAATCAAGAAAACAATCCTATTTATGATAGCTTAAAAAAGAAGAAAATGCTTAGGAATAAATTTAACCAAGGAGCTGAAAGAGCTGTACACTAAAAAGTATAAAATATTGAGGAAGACACAAATAAATGGAAAAATATTTTGTGTTCATGGACTGGAAGCATTAATAATGTTAAAATGTTCATAATAAACAAAGTGATATATAACTTCAGTGCAATCCATATCAAAATTTCAATGGCATTTTTCACAGACGTGGAAAAAACAATTCTAAAATTCTTATGGGATCATAAAAGACAAAAAAACCCCAAAGCAATCCTAAGAAAGAAAAATTAAGTTGGAAGTATCACACCTCCTGATTTCAAATTATCTTAGAAAGCTATAATAATCAAAACAGTATGGTACTGGCATAAAAAAGGACATATAGATCAACGGAACAGAATAGAAATAAATCCCAGAAATAAACCCAAGCATAAACAGTTGACTAATTTTCAACAAGAGCACCAAGAAGACACAGTGGGGAAAGGACAATCTCTTCAATAAATGGTGCTCAGAAAACAAGATATCCACAGGCAAAACAATGAAGCTGGATCCCTATCTTATGAATACACAAAAAAATCAACTCTGAATACACTGAAGACCTGAAACTGCAAAACTCCTAGGGGAAAAAATGGGATTTTTCTCCTTGACATTGGCCTTGGCAGTGATTTTTTAGATAGGCGCAGCACAGGCAAAAAAAGCAAAATAAACAAGCGAGTGGGACTACAGCAAACTGAAAAGCTTCTACACAGCAAAGAAAATAATCAATAGAGTGAAGAAACCTATGAACTGGGAGAAAGTATTTTCAAACCATATGTCTTATAAGGGGTTAATACCCTAACTGTATAAGGAACTCAAACAACTCAATCACAAGAAAACAAAGAACCCAATGTAAAAATGGGCACAAGACCCAACAGGCATTTCTCCAAAGACACACACATGGCAGCAGGTGTGTGAAAGGTGTCCAGCATCACTAGGCATCAGGGAAACGCACACTAAAACCACGATGGGATACCCCCTCACACCTATTAAGGTGACCAGTATGAAAAAGACAAAAGATAGCAAGAGTTGGCGAGTATGTGGAGGAAAGGCAGCCCCTGTAAATTATCGGTGGCTATGTAAATGGAGCAGCCATTGCGGAAAACAGTTTGGAGATGCCTCAAAAAACTAAAAATAGAACTACCATATGAGCCAAAAATCCCTCTTCTGGGTATAGATTCAAAGAAACAAAATCATCATCTCCTATACATACCCGCATTTCCATGTTCATTGCAGCATTATCGATAGTGGCCAAGGTATGAAAATAATCTTGTGCCCATTGACAGATGAGTGGAAAAATATGCGTGTGTATATATGTATATAAATGTATATGTATACATTTAATAGGTCATTTAAAAATAACCTATTTCCTTGCATATTTAATCCTTTTAATATTAGAAAAGGCAGCAGTGAAGACAGACCTCTGCTCATGGGGGCAGAGCCGTGCCCACGCTGCTGGCCTGGCTGCGTCTGGTCTGCGCTGTGACATACAGGTGCGGCCGTGAGATTGTCGGTCATGTCTTCCTAGAATCCCACTTTTGGCCAAAGAAAGTGGGGGGCAAATTACTGTTTTTGTATTTTTTAAAAATTGAAATATTCTGAAACAAGTGACCGACTTCATATATATTTTAATATAATATGTAAAAGTGCAAATAATCATTCTAATGGTGCGCGAATTGTCCTCAGACCCTGGGTTACGGGTCACTCCTCCTACTGGAGACACATCAGTAACTCGATGCCAGGCAGCACCTTCTCCAAGCCCAGAAGTCTCCTGTATCCTCTTCAAAACGTAACAGTTTTGTGTGTGTGTAACAGAAAACTCCAGGAGGAAGCTTTAATCCTTTGAGACTTCCTTCTCGGAAGCTCATCCAGACATGACACGTCCCAGCCGCAGGCTGTCAGCCCTGGGAGCCACACTCAGGGAGTCTGCCAGTGACACGAGGGACAGCCACACAAGGTGGCACCGACTGACACCACTCCACCCGAATCCCAGCCCCGGGACGCTGCCCTGTCTGCAGGACTCTGTGTTCTCTCTGTCCTCTCCCCCCACTGTCTCTCCCACACACTGTGACCTCGGCCTTGACCCCCACATCGACTGTCCTGCCCTCAGTCTCCCCCTTCTGGGGACCCACGGGGACCCACCACTTGTCGCTGACGGGCAAGTCACGTCTCCGGCCTCGGCCTCTGCCCTGAACTCTGGCTTGGGCTCCCCGTGTCCTCCTCTGCATCTCTCTGAGCACCCACAGCCTCCCCGCGTGCTGGGGTCCCCGCCTGGGAGGGGGCGTGGCAGCATGAGGTCAGCCCTGACCTCGTTCCAGGCCAGCCTGCGTGTGGCTCATGAAACTTAAATCTCCAGACTCATCAGGGAGCAGAGGCTGCTGGAGACCCCGCTGGTGAGTCACGCTGCTGTCACCCTCTCTGCCTGCAAACTGGGTCCCCTCCTGGCCTGGCTCTGTAATTAATCAGATTGCAGTCGCATTGATCAGGGCTCAGATGCTGTTCTCTGTGTTGTCTAACGCATCGACGGAGCTCGTAAATGCCAGACGGCATTAATGTCACGGCCGCCCTCCGAGCACCTGCACCCCCAGCGACGCGCGATGCTTAGGCCCCGGACACCAGTCGGCCTCCGGCTCAGTCGCGGTCATTTGACCCCGTGGGCACCGTGGGCCTGGTCGTCCCTAGAACCAGGAGCACCTCAAGGTTGAAAGAATGGCTTCAAAATAGGAAAAAGAAGCTACAAAATCAAAATCAACAAATGTTTAATTATTTGTTACAAAACTTAATTTTTTCTTTTAAACCACACAATTATGATGCAACTCGTACATTTCTAAATCAATTGTATTTATTGTGAAATGTCATTACACTTTGTAACATTGTAACG
>CM052437.1:26586-113740 GCA_028533085.1 Varecia variegata
TAGACTAATACATTTCAAGATTCCAAGATGTCAGAATCAGAGATCAATACCCTGTACCTTGGAAATACATCTGCGGTCACCTTCGCTGACGTGAAAAGGCATCGTTTTCTGGCTTTTGTCCAATAAAAGTCACCATTTTAGAAGGTTGAAATAGTTTTTCTCAGCAGATATTAGAATCGCGTTGCTGAGCGGGAATCACACATCTCAGCGCCCAGCTCTGCACACGCTTGTCCTGGGCTCCACACGGGACAAACCCGGTCGGTCTGCACCGTCTCTCACGCCTGGCACGGCCGCGGCTACAGAACCACCCAACCGGTAAACGGAACAGCTGGGAGCGGACAGCCCACCGCGTCTGAAGGAGACTATAAGGAAGTTAAAAACCCCCAAATTAAAAATAAGTAAACAAAGCAACACTCGGATTGTCCCCTTGTCACCGCCGTGGCACGTGCTTCGTCCTCCTCAGTCCGTGGTTCTCTAACGCGTGGCTGAACAGTCGCCGCCACGCCAGGCTGCCACGGGACCCAGTGGCACAGCGGCCGTGGGCAGCCAGCTTCTAATTGTAATGACGTCCAATTTACCTATTTTTATTTTGTGACCTGTACTTTTGATGTCACATCCACGCAACCACCGCCCAATTCTCATGCTGCTGTCCCTATGCTTTTTTCTAAGAGTTTTATAGTTTTATGTTTAGGTCTTTGATCCCTTTCAAGTTACTTTTTTGTCTCTGCTGTAAGATAAGGACCCAACTTCATTCTTTTGCATGTGGACATCCAATTTTCCTAGCACTATTTGTTGAAAAATCTATCCAGAAATGCTTCATTTTAAAAAAATGTGATTTTCAAAGGAAGCATTATTAAAGTTTTTAATTTAAATGCTAATTTTTATATTAAAATTTTTAAAAGCTCACCGTTTTCCTGCACTTACCCTGTGCCAGGCACGACGGTATCTCTAAGGCTCACCAGAGCCCTAGAGATTTATTCTGTTGGAAACTATCTGTTCAGTGTCTACTTTCCGGCTACTTCTATAAGCGCTGGGTGCAGCGCAGGGAAAATGAGCAAACGGAAATCGCGGGTTTCTTGAGGAGTCATTCTAGTCGGGAAGACACACAACAAACACAGAAAATGTATAGAATCACAGGTACTTAGTGTCCTGGAAAAAATAAACCAAGGAAGGGGAAGGACCCTGGGGCCTCAGAGGGCAGAGGCTGTGGATGGGCAGCCGCGTGGAGGGGGAGGCGCGTGGTCCATGGGCACCCCCCAGCAGCCTGCAGGGGGTCGGGGGGCAAGAGGAGCCCAGCGCTAGTGGGGAGGGAGGACACGCCCTGTGGGGCCTGGCGGGTGCCAGGTTCTCGTCCTCCCTCCTCACAGACGGGGGCTGCAGCCTGCGGGGGGTCAGCACCACCCACGGCCCCCCAGGTAGCAGGTCACACAGGCAGGATGTGCCCGGCTGGCCTGAGTCCCGGCTGCTCGAAAACCACCCGTCCCACTGACGGGCCCACCCGTGGGAATACCGAGTGTTGTAGGATTCTGGTTAAATAGTAACGTGTTAAACAATCGCCGTGTTCCTCGACTGCAGAGGGAAAGACCAGCTGCTGTTCTCCGTGGGCCGATCCAGAAGACGCCCTTCCCCTGCCCAGGACGTCTCTGCCACCTGCTCCTGCCAAGCAGCCCGCGCCCACCCGGGCACCTCTGGCTCGGAAAGGCTGTCTGTGGTCCTGGGTTGGCTGCAGACACCTGTCAGTGCCCATGAGGGCCCGTCTGCCTGCTGTGGCCCTGACTGCTCATCCCAGCTGCACATCCGTCTCAGCTGTGTCCCTCTCACTTTCGTCCCCTGACGAGACCGTGGCCCCACAGACTGGGGACCGGAGGCGCTGAGGTGATCGCAGGCCTGTGGGCGTGTGCGTGGCACACGCAGGGAACCGCGCTGGCACAGAGGCCTGCTCAGGAGGGTCACACCTGTGCCGTGTTCGCACGTCAGCCTGTCCTCCACGCAGTCGCCCCACAGCAAACTGGGAGCCTCACCCCGTCGGAAAATGCTTTCCTTTCATCTCAAGTCTCAGCTCCAGCCCACGCCTGGCACACACGACACGCTAGACAAGTGCGTGCCGAGCGTGATGTCAGAACACAGTTTAAGCAAAACACGCGAACCCGTCAGCAACCACTCGGCAAGTCAGGCTGCGTTCTGATTGACATTCGTGTGCTCAGCAGTCTTTGGTGTGTGTATTTTAGGTATGATAAATGCGTTTTGGGTAAAATCATGTCAATTCGTTCTTTCAAAAGACGGAAATGAGTCTGCTCCTAAGGGTGACGTGTGGGTGTGGGTGACCTGCGCCCGGAGTGGCCGGAGCTCAGATGCCGTCCGGGGAGTCCGAGACAGACGAGCTGAGCATCTCCGATCCCGGACGATCCGGAAACCGACTCCGGCTCCAGGTTTCCATGGTTCTAATTATACCATCCTTTGAAATTCCTGGGAACAGCCACTGGAAATACGATATTGGTCGTGTCCCAAGCTAAAACATATTCACGAAAGAGGCTTTTCCCCTCCCTTCCACGTGGACCATATGGATTCAGAGTCGCTTTCAAGTGCAGTATTTGGGTTTTGGAACAGATACTGCATTACTTTTTGGAACAACTAAAGCATTTTTATTATATGATTTTTGTAGATCAAAAAAGAAATCTATGGACTGAAAAACACTGAAATGGTCTTCGGGCCTGTTGAGGCTTTGTAGCCACATCAAGGACAAATTCAAAGGCATCAGCTGTTCGATAAAATGACGGACACTGGAAGCATCAAAGGCAGAAGGAGCCACGTGGGTCACTCGGCACCCGCCTCGGCCTCGGCCTCGCACTGTTGTGCTGCCGACGCCACCGCTGTCCCCTGGGGGCACCCAGCAGCCTCCCTGCCCCACCAAGATGTGTCCAGACAGCGCTAAATGCTCAGGGGACAAAATCACCTGTGGTCAGAACCCTGTACACGTGGAATGACCACAGGCCCCACAGCAAGGAACAAACGTCCCCACTAACTCTCCCACAGACTCAAAAGTGGACACAACACGTCCCCACGGGGACGGTGCAAAGACCATTTACTGCTGCAGACTGAGGTGCAATGAGTCCAGTACCTGTCTCCCCAGGTAAGAGAACCCCACCTGTGTAAGGAAACAAACTGCTCCAGCCTGAATCTGAGATTTAGTTAGAAGTCCAGAGAGGTTCTTATATTTGCCAAAAGTCACACAGCTAGTTAAAAGTATTCACATAATCTGTGGTCTTTCTAGATTATAAACTAAACCCCAAATTTTAGACTTGGAGGATTAAGTTAACAAAGTAATTTAGGAGCAATTTAAACACTTAGTAAAAGTCTTTCCTTTATGTGTTAGAAATTAAAAATGTTCTACACACTAAAATTTTTATGCAGTGAAACATAAATTGATATTTGGCAAATCATTACATGCCAATGTTTTCCTAAATAGCAATGAAATTTTGACAGAATTCAGTTATTTTTTCCTTCTCCAAATCCCCCACCCCCAAGCAAGTTAGAAAGGGTGTGGGCAGAAGAGAAGAAGCAGCCGTCGCAAAGTTTAAGGACAATCTGAGCACAAGCATCACCCCACGCCAGCCTCCCCCATGCAAGCTCCTCCTGCTTCCAGACCAGAGCAGGTGGAGGCCCAGGCGAGTGTAGACCCTCCCTCTGCCGTGACTCTGGTACAGCTCCCTTCTCAGGAGACACGCGTGAACAGAGAGGCTGCAGATGCACCGCCCCAGAGGCTGCGGCTGACTTCCGCAAGGCTCGAGCTGTGCGGCACCTTCCCCCAGTACGTGGCAGAGGGTCCATGTGGGGGTAAACGCACCCAAGCTTTGCATCGTACACCTGAAAACTCACAAAATGTCCCCAGATTAGACACCAGATGCTACACTATCTAGAAAACTGTCACCAACGCCCTGTAATATTCCTGATGCTCACAGCAGCCACAATGCTCCCTGCTTCCCTGCCCACAGGCCTTCCTGGACGGCAGAGAGGCAGCGACCTCAGGCAAACAGGGGATTATTGATTAGAGCCGTGAGGGTGGGAGGGGCCAGCGGTCACCTGGCACCTGGGCAGAGAGGCCAGCGAGGGTGGGGTGGCGTCGGAACACGTGCTTGGGAGTCGTGGGGAGGAAGTGGGTGTTTGTGGAGAACAGGAAATTGACAGTCTTTACAAAGACCCTAGTGATCCAAAGAAAGGGCCCAGAAACGTGGAAAAATGATAGAAAGTGACTCAAGACACCTGTCCTGGGCTCAAAAGCAATGTACGCTGTCATTACAACAAAAACAAAACCAAACCAAACAGCAACGCAGAGTCACCACGAACATAGTTGTGTGCACAGCAGTAATAAAGAGAAAAACCTAGAATCCACCAGCAGCAGGGCAGGGGGACAATTGCCTACTCAGCAGCCAAAATCCCATTTTTATCCTAAAAGTTAAAAGTCAAAATGGAATGGAGTAAGGCAACCAGTATTGGGGCGAGAACATGGGACACAGAGCGTTTTGCCCAGCAAGGTGTTTCATCGAACGTGCAGAAACAGCCGCGTTCGAAACTGCTCCTCTCATGCCTGCCCGGAAGGCATCCTCGGAGGGAAATCCCCACGCACCCGACGTGCTCAGAGGGGAAAATCGCGATGTGACAGAACTGCCAGGAAGTAGGAAAGGTTAAATGAGGTCACAAGGGCGGGCCCCGATGCGATAGAGCCGGGGTCCTTACAGGTAGAGGAAGAAACCCAGAGACGCAGGTGCACAGAGAAAAGACCGTGTTAGAACAATGTTAAAAAATCATTTAAAGTACAGTAAATTGATCCCTGCAAAAATTGATACTAAAAGGTACTTTAAAGTTTTAATAATTGAAAAGTGTTACAATGGTATAGTAACTGATAAATGTATAAAAAGAGCACACTTAAAATAGACACAGGAAATGTACAAATGTTTTTTGCATGGTTAAGGTAGTGTTTTTCTTTTTTGTTTTATTTATTTATTTATTTATTTATTTTGAGACAGAGTCTCACTCCGTTGCCCAGGCTAGAGTGCCGTGGCATCCTCCTAGCTCACAGCAACCTCAAACTCCTGGGCTCAAGCGATCCTTCTGCCTCAGCCTCCCGAGTAGCTGGGACTACAGGCATGCGCCACCATGCCCGGCTAATTTTTTCTATATATTTTTAGTTGGCCAGATAATTTCTTTCCATTTTTAGTAGAGACGGGGTCTCTCGCTCTTGCTCAGGCTGGTCTCGAACTCCTGACCTCGAGTGATCCACCTGCCTTGGCCTCCCAGAGTGCTAGGATTACAGGCGTGAGCCACCACGCCTGGCCTACTGTTTTTCTTAATATATAACATGAATTAAAGGGTCAAGTGTGATAGACAAAGTTTCTAAACCATCTTCAGCTTTCTGCAATCTTTGCTCGTGTGGCCACTAGAGTCTCACAACTAACTGTAAGGAAATCCAGTCTGTGTCAGCATGACACAGCAATTTCTGTGAAAGAGGAAGAAAGCAGGAAGTGAGACTCGCTGGGAAGCTGGCAGGGGCGCAGGACCCACGCCTGTGATCCCACCACTTTGGGAGGCCGAGGATGGAGGATCACTTGAGGCTGGGAGTTTGAGAAAACACATAAATGGGAATTGTTTAGTTTTACTCTGATTATAAAAGAACTCATTGATAATAGAAGATCTACAAGCTGTATGAAACTATAAAATAAAAATGTGAAAAAATTGTAAATCAGAATGTAAAAAAACAGTAAGCTACCTACTCAGACTGACCTTGCTAATGTTCTGGGGTATGTTTGTATTTTGTCTTCAGAAACGAGGGTGAGAGTTGTAGTCAGAATTACAAAAACACTAAAACTACCACTCAGGGAACAGTCACCGCACCCGGAAACCGGGAGAATCTCTGTCGGCACCTGTGACCCGGCTCACACAACGGCAAGGTGAGGTGCAGAAGCCGGGGAGGAAGCCCCGGTCCCGGGTGAGGACACCGGCCGGCCCCGAGGTCGAGAGCCGGACTCTGCGGGACGTCCGAGGACGCTGGGTCCACACAGCCGTCTCCGTGCCGACCAGGCCAAGGCGCCGGGATGTGATGTGCTCCACACACGTTTTCTCTGCTTTTGTGCCAGGCAACCTGCCGGGAGCAGTGACACGCGGCTTTAACGGTTTTCCAAAATGTTTACCGTATTAACTCTTTGTTCTATAGCTGGACGTCCAGGTGATTTTCCATACATCACACTAGAAAAGGCCACGCTGAACAACTTGCCAACAGGTAAACAGAGCTATTCCCCAAAATGGAAATACTAGGTCAAAAGTGTGAACGCGTTTAAGACTCTTAATTTAGTCTAATTACCTCCAAAATGCCTATCACTGTGCATTTGCGCAGAAGTGTTGGGTGTTACGAACCTCCAGCATTGGGTGTTATTACTATTATTAAGCCTTGTCCATCTGGAACGCTCAAACATTTTAACTTTGATTTATTTAATTTCTAAGAATCTTAGACATTTTTCTTACTTCTTAATGTCAATTTATTTTAGTTTTGAAATTTTTGGTGATTTGTTTGTGTCTTATTAATTTGCAGTGGTTCTTTGTATATTATGAAAATTAACATTTTCTGCCATGAATATGGACAGATATTTTTATCACTCCATTATTTATTTTTAAAACTGTTTTGATGTTCCAAAGCTAGAGCTTAAGTTGTAAAATCTGTTAAACCTTAATGTTTAGTTATGTGAACTTAAGCCTTAAAATATTTAACTTACCAAAAATCTAAGACATAGGCTACTGCTTCCCAAAGATTAGGCCTCCTCACTTTAGTGGAGAGCAATTCAATTTCCAGAGTCCTTCTTATCTCTTAAATATTTTATTTTGTAAAAAATCCCAGCCAGGTTTCTTGGTTTCCAGTCTCTCGTCCTTCATGCATTTTGAGTTGACCCTTGTCTTGGCGTGAGGCAGGGTCCAGCTCATGCTTCCCCGGGTGGCCCTTCAGTCTTCCCAGAGCCATTTATTGAAGACCCTGTCTTTGCCCATTGTGTGTTAGTGGCACCTTTGTCAAAAATCAAGTGAGCATAAATGTGTGGATTTATTTCTGGGCTCTCTCTTCCGTTCCATTAGTCTTTGTGTCTGTTTTTACGCCAGAACCCTGCTGTCTGGGCTACTCTGGCTTTGTAGTATATTTTGAAACCAGACGGTGTGATGTCCCCAGCTTTGTTCTTTGTGTTCAAGATTGCTTCAGCTATTTGGGGTCTTTTGTGGTTCCATACAAATTTTAGGATTTCTTTTTCTATTTCTGTGAAAAATATTGTTGGAAGTTGGATAGAGATTGGATTGAATCTAGGAGATCTCTTTGAAGAAAACGTAGGAGAAAAGTTCTGTGACATACGTCTGTCAATGATTTTTTTGGATCTGACCCTAAAAGCACGGCCAGCCAAAGCAGAAAGAGACAACCGGGACTGCATCAAACTAAGAAACTTCTATCCTGCAAAGGATGAAAACAACAGAGTGAAGAGAAAACCTGTGAAATGGGAGAAAACATTTGAAATCCATGCATCTGACAAGGGGTTAATATCAAAGACATATAAGGAACTCAAACACTCAATAGCTATAAAACAAATAACCCAATTAAAAATGGGTAAAACTTTTCCAAGGAAGGCCAACAGCCACACAGAAAATGTCCAACATCACCAGTCCTTAGGGGGATGCAGAAAATCACATGCGATGTCACCTCACGCTTGCAGGAATGGCTACTACCGAGAAGGCAAACGGTAAATGTTGGCGAGGAATTGGTGAAAAGGGACCCTGCACACTCACTGTTGATGGGATGTAAGTTAATACAGGCGTTATAGAAAATTTTTGAGTTTCCACAAAAAGAAAACCTACAGATAGAACTGCCGTATTGTCCCGCAATTCCACCACTGGGTAATTGTCCAGAGGAGACGCCATCAGGGTCTCGGGGAGACACCGCAGCCCACGCCCATGGCAGCGCCATTCACGGTAACCACGGTGTGGGGTCGACCTGCCCGTCCACCCACAGACGGACCGACAGAGACGCGGCGTCTACACACGGGGATCCGAGTCAGCCTCACAGAGAGGAGAAAAGTGCTGTCACTTGTGGAAACTCGGATGAACCTGGAGGACGCCACGCTAAGGGAGATGAGCCAGGCGCAGACAGACACACGCGTGTGACCTCACATACGTGGAACCTAAAGACGCCCAACTCACAGCAGCAGAGGCAGCAGGTCACGGAGGGACCGGGGAGGGGACGAGGAAAAGTCCAGGAGCTCTACTGTACGGAAACCCAGGTATAGTCAATAGCAATGTGCTGCATGCAGGAAAATCGTTAAGACAGTAAATTGTAAGTGCTCTCACCACAGAAAGTGGTAAGTGTCTGAGCCGACGGCTACGCTCATTACCTTGATTCAGCCATTCTACAATACGTGTGTCAACACACCACATTGTACATATAAATATATACAATTTTTATCTTTCAATTAAAAATTTCCAACCCAGTATAAAATAATTATTGAAAACAGCCTTATAATCAGGGAAATACAGTAAAAACTAATTTATTTGGATTTTGTCATCTGGAATTTTTAACGGTTACCTCTGAAGTTGCGTATCTAACACATTGTTTTGATATGAAGAGATTAAGCGAAAAAGCAGATATTGGGGCTCAGGTGAGGCAGCCTCCCCCGGGCTGTGCCACGTGGTCACTGCAGATAAACCAACCCCCCCCAGCATAACGCCGCCCAAGCCCCGCTCTGAGCCGCTTCTGACTCACCGAAGTGAGTACTGTAATTCCTGTCTCTGCATTTTAGTACATTTGAACTCTCCAGAAACAGACCAGTGACAGGGCTGACTGTTACGCGAGCCACCGACCTGCCCCTGGGTGTCCCCCACTCCGTCCTCCACCCCCGTCAGAACTCACGCGAAGTGGAATCCGCAGGAAGGACGGCTGTTATGTTCCTGATGAGTCGGATCCTTCCTCTCCCCTGGGCAGCTTGGAGAGAGAACCTTCCTGCTAGATACGAGTGCTGGCGTCCGAATGCTTATTCTCAATTCATGGCTCCCCTTTTCCCGAGTGTTTTCATGAAAGGATTTACATGTTTCAAATGACATACGGATGAAGTGGGTTTTTCTGTGGCTTTGGGAAATTTCACCTGGGCACATTAAGCCTCAGTCCTCAGAGAGCACAAACCGCACTGAGGACGGGAACAGTCGGCGCCAGGTGTCATCTGACCTCTGACATCTGAGGTTTGGATTCATTTACTCTCCTGAATTCCTGGTCCTGAGAACAACGTGAGAAAAAGTGAGGACGTCTCCTAGGCTTTGAGTAGCTCCTGAAGGTCAAATGTACATGACTCAAATTCGCCCCAGACGGACAGTGTCTGGCGACTAAAGACGATGTCCTGGAGGCCATGCCCTGTTGCTGCTGACCCCCCTCTGCAAAAGCCGTGCAGCTGAGGGTCCCCCCAGCAGTGGGGAACTGTGGCCTTCTGGGTCCTTAAGTGCGGCCTTTCGACTGAATCCAAATTTTACAGAACAAATCCTTTTATTTTTATTAATACATTTTTGTTCGTCTTTTGTATTTTTATTTTATTTTTAAAATATATATTTAAAATAACAAAGAATAAAATAAGTTTCAATGAAATAAGCCTCCCAGATTGACTGGCACAATTAGAACATTAATAAGCTGTGAGGGCTAAATTGACGGCTAATACCATCAAGATTTAGTTCTGATCTCCCCCACCTGAGTGGCCTCACTACTGTACGAGGCTGCCTGGCGAGAGTTTATGGGGGTTGAGCACGCCAGTCTCTTATCAGCTTTTGACAATGGTGCACTGTGTTTCTGTTTGAAGTGGAATTTGTGAATAGTTGCACAGCTCGACAGTATTTTTTAATTCTGTCTGGTTAACAGTCCATCATGTCAAAGAAGACCAAGAGAACGCTGAAGAAAGAAAACAGATTTTTAAAATAAGGATTGGGAATTGCAATATTATCTTGTTTCTGCTAAAGATAAGATGATTTGCTTGCTTTGTGATACTGCAATATTAACATTAAAGAAATGCAATGCTCATCAGCATTATAACACTCATACGGGCCACAAATATTTTAAGTTAGAAGGAGAGGCATGAAAGATTGTATTGCAGAAATTAGAAGATGAAAAGCAAAAGCAAAGACAATTATTTCAAGCAGCAATAAGATCTGGGAGTAATGCCACTGAAGCAACTTATGAAGTAGCTTATATACTCGGGGAAAAAGGGAAGCCATTCAGTGATGTAGAAATTGTGAAAGAATGCATTGTTGAAGGTGTAGGATGCTTAGACCCTGATTATGTTTCAAAGTACAAACAACTGCCTCTTTCAAGGAGAAACATAATTGATCAGCAGCATGAATTAGCCTTCAACTTAACAGAACAACTTCATGCAATACTTTGAAAGGAAAATATATATTATTCAGTCGCTTTGGATGAATCAACTGATATTACCAACTCAGCACAGGTTTTATACTTCATTCAGATCATAACAGAAGATTTTCTTTGCTACAAAGAGTTACTTGCTTTGGGTACTCCTGTGAACAAAACATGGGGAATAGATATCTTCAACAACTTTCAAGATAAATGTCATAAAGTTGGACTGAATTTGGTAAATTTAGTGAGTGTATATACAGATGGTGCACCTTCCATGACAGGACAATATGATGGATTTATTGCACAGATTTAAATTATTGCACAGGTTTAAAAAAAAGTATTAATAGATCCAGATGCTGTCATTTCTTTTCATTATATCTTGTATCAGCAAAATCTCTGTGCTAAAGCTACTATTTTAAGTGACACTTTGTAACAAGTTATAAGTACTGTTAACAGTACTTGTGCAAATGCAACATGGCATCATCAGTTTCGTAACATGCTAAAGTTGAAGGATGAGGTATCAGTGTGGATTTGCCATATTGTTCTAAAGTACATTGGCTATCACAGGGACAGGTGTCAGCCAAAATTTTATGTCTGCAAGAACAGATAGTTAAATTTTATGAAGGCAGAAGCAGCAATGTGAATTATTGAAGGAAGATTTCCATAGGAATTCAGCATTTCTGTGTGATATCATGTCAAATCAAAACGACTTGAATATTTCTTTGCAAGGTAAAACTGTCTATATATGATATGTAGCAAAAAATCCAAGCATTCCAAAAAAAGCTATCTTTTTTCAAAACAATTCTTCAAAAGGAAATTTCGGATGAACATTCTCCCCAGTTAGCAAAGGTCATTGATGAGCAGGATGACAGATGTGAATCATTTGAAGGATTCACAGCTGTCACACACCTATTATTAATTGGAGAATACAACGAAAGGTTCACCGACTTGGGAATCATGACATCACACTCAAATTAGCATTTCATCCTCACCTAGTTGATATCACCAAGACAACTGAAGAACTACAGATGGAATTGACTAAGCTCTCAGTAGATGACATTTTAAAGTCATTGTTTCATAAACAGATGGAAAACACTACCATGCTCATGGACTGTCAGAATCAACATTGTTAAAATGTGTATACTATCCACAGTGATCTACAGATTCAATACAATCCCTATTAAAATACCAACATAATTTTTTGCAGAAAACATAATTCTATGCTTCATATGGAACCAGAGAAGATCCCATATACCCAAAGCAACCTTAAGCAAAAGGAATAAATCTGGAGGCATCATATTGCCAGACTTCAAGCTATACTACAAGGCTATAGTAACTAAAACAGCATGGTACTGGCACAAGAACAGAGACAGAGACCAATGGAACAGAACTGAGAACCCAAATACAAAACCATCCCCACATAGCCATCTGATCGTTGACAAAGCAGACAAAAACATACACTGGGGAAAAGAATTTCTATTCAATAAACGGTAATGGGAAAATTGGATAGCCACATGTAGAAGACTGAAATAGGATCCACACCTCTCACCATTCACAAAAATAAATTCATGGTGGATAATAAACTTAAACCTGAGGCATGAAACCATAAGAATTCTAGAAGAAAATGTTGGAAAAACTCTTATAGACATCGGCCTAGGCAAAGACTTTATGAAGAAGACCCCAAAAACAATCACAGCAACAACAAAAATAAACAAATGGGACCTGATCAAATTAAAAAGCTTCTACACAGCCAGAGAAACTATCATTAGAGCGAACAGACAACCTACAGAATGGGAGAAAATATTTGCATGCTACATATCTGACAAAGGGATGATAACCATAAGTCACAAAGAACTCAAGAAAATCAGCAAGAAGAAAAGTCAAACAATCCCATTAAAAAGTGAGCGAGGCTGGGTGCAGTGGCTCACGCCTGTAATCCTAGCACTCTGGGAGGCTGAGGCGGGTGGATCGCTCAAGGTCAGGAGTTCGAGACCAGCCTGAGCAAGAGCGAGATCCCGTCTCTACTAAAAAAATAGAAAGAAATTATCGGGCCAACTAAATTTATATAGAGAAAAAATTAGCCGGGCATGGTGGTGCGTGCCTGTAGTCCCAGCTACTCGGGAGTCTGAGGCAGAAGGATCACTTGAGCCCAGGAGTGTGAGGTTGATGTGAGCTCGGCTGATGCCACAGCACTCACTCTAGTCCGGGCAACAGAGTGAGACTCTGTCTCAAAAAAAAAAAAAGTGAGTGAAAAACATGAACATAAACCTTTCAAAAGAAGATAGACTAATGGAAAATAAACATATGAAAAAATGTTCAATGTCTCTAATCGTCAGGGAAATGCAAATCAAAACCACAATGAAATATCACTTACCTCTAGTGAGTATGGCTTCTCTCAAAAAGTCCCAAAACAAATGCTGGCATGGATGTGGAGAGATAGGAGCACTCATACACTGCCGTGTGGGACTGCAAACTAGTACACCCTCTATGGAAAGTAATATGGAGATACCTCAAAGAACTAAAAGTAGAACTACTATTTTGATCCAGCAATCCCACTACTGGGTATCTACCCAAAAGAAAAAAAGACACCTGCACTTGAATGTTTATAGCAGCACAATTCACAATTGTAAAGAAGTGGAAACAACCCAAGTGCCCATCAATACATGAGTGGATTAATAAAATGTGGTATGTGTATACCATGGAGTTCTACTCAGCCATAAAAAACGGTGAACTAATACCTTTTGTATTAACCTGGATGGAACTGGAAAACATTCTTCTAAGCAAAGTGTCACAAGAATGGAAACACAACCACATGTACTCATCATTAAATTGGAACTAATTGATCAAAACTTATGTGCACATATGGAAATAACATTCATTGGAAATCAAGCAAGTTGGGGCGAGGAGGGGATGGGTAAATCACACCTAATGAGTACAATGCCCACTGTCTGGGTGATGGGCACACTTATAACTTTGACTCAAACAGTACTATAGCAATTTATGTAACCAAAACATTTTACTTCTGTAATATTCTGAAATAAGAAAATATACATTTTTTAAAAGTCATTGTTTAGTGCTAAGAAAGATGCAACTGAAATATGGAAAAATGCAGTTGAATACCCACGCTTTTGGCAACATGCCTGAAAAATGCTTCCTTACTTTTCAACCACTTATTGCTGTGAATCTACCTTCTCCTACCTAACCCAAATCAAGACGCCCTTAAGGTCACAAATGACTGACACCCGTCTAGAGGATCAGCTGAAACTGCCGACCTCCTGCTGCAACCAAATATTCAAATGCTTTCCAACAAAAAGCAGACACAACAAAGTCATTAAAAGGTTGGTTAACTTTCAAATTAACAAATAGTTTTCATTTTTTGAAGTTATTAAGTAGATAGTAGTTAGATTTTTACAAAATAATTACATTTTTAAGTATTAATACATCTAATTTCAGTTTATTGAATATGGCCTTATTTTATTCCAGCTAAATTAACGTGGCCTCCAACGTGGAAGGTCCCCACCCCTGGTCTATGCCGTCCTCGGTGCCCTCGTGGACACAGGGAGAACTTTCCATCTTCTGATGCCAAACCAACTGTACCTCAGTTGTCAAAGCAAGTAGGGTTTAGCCTAAGAGTGGTGATGGAACCAGAAATGTATCACATTTCTTCTGGTAACAAATCAGGATTATCAAAGTGCATTTATTATCTTCTCAATTAGGTTAACTTTCTCTTTACCAGATACTGTATGAGGAGTATACAGATACTGCGAAAAGAAAGTATCTCAAACAATATCTGCACCTACCTCCAGGGCACTGCAGAATTGCTAGAGCTCCTCGCTCCACTCCACCCAAGAATCCAATATTACAGCATTTCCGGAGATGGTCAAACACATGTTTTAAATTAGGTTATCTGGATGGGAATGAGATGTAGAAACACTAGTTAAGGCTACAGGATTTTTCATTCAACAAACATGTAGGAAAGAAAGAAAGGTGGGAAATGAATTGGAGAGAGGGAGAAAAACAAGGAGGAAAAAGGAGCAAGAAAAGAAACAGAAGACAAGAGAAGGAGGAAGGAAGAGAAGGAGGAAGAAAGAGAAGGAGGGAGGAAGAGAAGGAAGGAGGAAGGGAGTTGCCAGGCACAGCCCTTTGCCAACTCAGGAGCCAGAGCCAGGTGGAGAGGATGCCACGTGACAGGAAGGGGGCCGCCCTCGAGCTAGTGACGGGCCTTTAAACTACTGTCTGCAGCACAGTGTGATGAGGGAAAAGACTTTCAAATGATTCTAACAGCAAAAGCTGTATAGTATGATAAATCAAATTTTTATAGATAATTACCTAAAATGAAAGGAAATTAAAAATTATATTTTCATTTTCTATTAGATCACTTTCAAAAATATGAAATAAGAATTTTACCTTCTAATATCTTCAGGAATATATGAACAGAGAAGAAAGACATGAATTTTAAAAATGTTGGTATAAATTTATATGCATGCTCCACAATTTTTTAAAGAACATCTTGAGAAAATATAACTATTTTAAGAAAAATACAATCTTTCATAAAACCCTATATGTTGTGAACAAAGACATAACTGTAAGAAACCAATACTTTTGTAACCCAAGTGATGAACAGAAACTAATACCAAAAGGAAAACTGACTTCCATGAAATGCCCACTAGCAAACAGGTAACTAGGGGCCACCCATGTAACCCTAGCTTTGGGGCTTGACCTGGTTTCATCACATAAAATTCAATATAAGTCACATAACAACAATGTTAACATGGTTAAAAATTAACATTTCCTTTAATTAATAGCACACTGAATCCATTAACACATTAAAAGGGTGAAGCACCATGAAAGGATTTGACAGAGTGGGATTTATCCAGACGATACAAGGGTAGTTCAACATGAGAAAATTGATAAACATAACACACCACATTGTGTGCAGCACAGTGTGATGAGGGAAAAGACTTTCAAATGATTCTAACAGCAAAAGCCATACACAGCCATAATAATCATAAAAGGAAATTAAGAATACAATTTCATTTACAATAGCATCCAAATGAATAAAATACCTAGAAAGAAATTTAACCAAAGAAGTGAAGACTGGTACAGTGAAACTGCCAAACATTGCAGAAAGTAAAGAAGATCTAGAAAAAGGGAAAGACACCCCCTGGGCATGGACTGGAAGACTTAATATCATTAACATAACAACATTCTCCCAAGGTGACCTACAGATTCAATGCAATTCCCATCAAAATTCCAATGGCCTTTTTTTGCAGAAAGGGAAAAAACTGATTCTCAAATTCATATGGAAATGCAAGGAGCTCCAAATACTGAAAACTATCAGGGAAAAGGAAAAATAAAGTAGTAAGACTCACACTTTCCAATTTCAAAACTTACCACAAGCCTACAGTGATCAAAACACTGTGGTTCTGGCATAAGGATAGACACAGGCCAAAGAAATAGAATTAAGAGTCCAGAAATTATCCTAAACATCTCTGGTCGAATGATTTTTCACGAGGTGGCAAGACCACTCAATGGGAAAGAACAGCGTCTTCCGGAAGGGGTGCTGAGACAAAAGGATAACCACAAACGAAAGAATGAACGAAGTTAAATCCCAGCCTCACACCACATACAAAAATTAACTCAAGATGGATGATGACTTAAATATGAGCTCAAGCATAAAACTCTTAGGAGGAAGCATAGAGGTAATCTTTCTGACTTTGGATTTGGCAATGAATTCTTAGATTTGACATGAAAAGAACAAGCAACAGGCCAGGCACAGTGGCTCACACCTGTAATCTCAGGAGTTCAGGAGGCTGCTGAGGCAGGAGCATCACTTGAGCCCAGGAGATCGAGATCAGCCTGGGCAACATAGCAAGACCCCATCTCTACAACATATTTAAAAACTTAGCCAAGCACAGTGGCACACACCTACAGTCCCAGCTACTTGGGAGGCTGAGGCAGGAGGATCTCTTGAGTTCAGGAGTTCAAGACTGCAGTGAGCTATGATCTCCACTGAACTCCAGCCTGGGGACAGAACAAGACCTTGTCTTAAAAAGAAAAAAGAAAAAGAAAAGAAAAAATAACAGGCAACAAAAGCCAAAAATAGATAAATTTGATTTCATAAAAATTAAAAACTTTTGGACATCAAAGGATATTATCAAGAATGAAAAAATGATCTACAGAATGGGTGAAAATACTTGCAAAATTATATATCTGAATTAATATTCAGATCACATAAAGAACTCTTACAGCTCAACAGAAGGGCAACCCATCTTTTTGTCTGAAGTTAGCTCTAGCTTCCAAAGATTTCTTCAACAATATTTTCCAACTTCTTTACTAAATTTTGCTTTTTGTTATTTATGTTTTTAATTTCTAAGAGTTTATCTTTATCCTCTGAATGTTTGTCTAGTAACGTCTTGTTCTTGCTTGATGGTTAATGATACTGTCTCTAATCTCTCTCGAGATATTAATGATTATGTCTTTTAGTTTTCTTCTGCTTGTAAAATATTTAAATTAGTTTTTTATTGTTTATTTTGCTGTCTATCTTTCCTGCTAGAAAGTTTCCTGATATGCTCAGTCATTGCTGGGCTTCTGTCCCTAGTTTTAAAAGGAGTATGAAACACCCGATGGATGAGGAGTGTAGACACAGCCCCCCACGCCCCGTCTCCACCGCGCAGTGGGGCCCGCGCGCGTGTCCGGCAGAGGCAGAGCGCGGATTCCATTTCAGCAGCTGACGAATGTTCAGGCCTCCCCGGGACCAGACAGACCCTGCCTGCTCCGCCTGGGCAGGGGCAGGTCCCCGGGCCTGGGCAGCCCGTGCTGGGAGCCTCCCCCCGGCAAAGCCGCCATCAGACCCGGAGGTGCCTCTGTCACAGCGCAGTCTGGGACGCAGCTTGCAGTGTCTCTTGCCAAAGAGGGAAAGATACAAATGTAACCTCTCTAAAGAGAATGGGTGCAGGCGGGAGAGGACAGAGTTGGGGGGAACAAGAACCGGACGTGGCTGCTTTTCCAAAGTCACCTAGGGTCAGCCGCGCACCGGCCCACCAGAGCAGACTCGCAGCCGCCCCTGGGCCCAGGCGCACCTGCGCGGGGACGCTGCCAACGGTGAGGACTGTGCTCAGTCTGCCTCGAGGAAACAAGACAGAAACGATCTGATTTTATATGAAATTCAATACGCACACAAAGGTCTGGAACCACTTGCAGGTGGACGTTCCACAGAATTAATCTCGCAAGGAGGAGTCAGTCCAGCGAAGCTGTCTTGTCTCGGTGACCTGGCCGCTGGCCACACCTTGCGCAGGGCGGGGCTGGAGGACACGGAGCCCGTCAGCCGGGGACACCCACACATTGTGCACCCAAAGAATTACATTTTTAAACATGTTCAAAGTTATTTTTAACCTTGTATAGTCTTTCTGGTTTTCACCGTTCAGAGTTTATTATGAACCTTTTCCTTCTTTATAAAATTTGGAAATTTAGAGAAAAATACTCACTGTAAATTATGAATGAAATAGGAAGGGGCCTCAACCACAGTAAGGAAACCTCTGGGCTTGCACAGAAAGAGAGGGGCGCACCTGGGTGAGGGGAGGGGTACCTGGGTGAGGGGAGGGGGCACCTGGGTGAGGGGAGGGGGCACCTGGGTGACGGGAGGGGGCACCTGGGTGAGGGGAGGCTGTGCCTCCTTCAGAGAAGAGCAAATGTCAGCTCCTCTGGACAACCCGTGTCCCACCCTCTGTCCAGGCGGGACCTACTGCTTGTGGCCATGGCTGTGACTCTCCTTGGAGTTCTGTTCCCGCACAGGTGGGGCACAGGCTCCACCGCACCCCACCTACAGCGACTGTACCCACGTGACAGCCCTGCAGTGCCTCAGTCTGCATCGCCCACTTCTCCCCGCGCATCGTCCGGACGGTCCCGGGCCCCCCAGCACTGTCCGGCCGGACGTGGAGCCCCCCTGCCCGTCGGGGCTTCCGGGCGCTGTGGGACCTCCCCACGGCCAGACTGGGGAAGGAGGCTGTGCACACCGACTGACATAACGAAAACCAAGCAGTGTCTTCTCTGCGTAAACATTCTTTAAGAACATGGGTCCTGGGTACTGTCCTTCCCCCTTTCCATCCCTCCCCGATGCACCTGGCCGCCGTCCTCCCTCCGAAGGAGTCTCCCCCCCACAGCGTCCCCGCTGTCCTCCGGAGCTTCTTCCCAGAGTCCGCGAGGAGGATGCTGTGGACCTGGACACCACAGTGGGGTGGGGACGGGGAGGGACGAGGGTGGGAGAAGGGTGCAAGCAGTGTGCCCCCTTTTCCTGGGGGTGACCATTCAGTGCGGAGTGGGATGCTGGAGTCCAGAGAAAGAACGAGCTTTAAACAAAGCTGGTCTCGCTCTGTTGCTACGATCTGGAGGAACCGAAACTTGGCAGGTCCAGTCGAGGATTTCTTTCAATTTATAGGATAAGAACAAAGTTTAAAAATACCGTGTTTGAATATTCTCCAAGAAAGTGCATCAAACATTGTGGACTCCCATTTTTTTGTGTGTATATACTTTGTATCTAAGTACAGAATAGATGTTTTTATTTATTTTTGTTGTTGTTTTTGAGGTTTTTTAAAAATCGAGGTAAAATTTTTATGCAGTCAAATGCACGGATCCTAAGGGTACGTTTGGAGTTGGGTACTGCACATTCACACGCTCGTAAAGCCACGGAGCCAGCTGTACCCGTTTCCCGCAGCAGCTGTGACAAAGCACGGCAAAGCCAGCGGTGCAAACCAAGATGCATTTATTACATTTCCACACAGTTCCGGCAGCTGGGGGTCCAGAACGGCTTCCCTGGCCCAAACCAAGGTGCGGTAGTGCCGTCTCCCCCGGAGGCTCGAGGGCAGGTCCGTCTCCTGCCTCTTCCTGCTCCCGGAGCTTGTCCTCACCCCCTGGTGGTCCCGCACCACCTGTTCTTCACTGAGTCCTTTGTCTCATCATCTTCTTCCTCTTCTGTCTTCAGTCTCCCTCTGCCTCCCTCCCCAGCATGAACTCCATATTTCAAGATCCTTAGCTTTATCTCATTTGCAAAGTTCTTCCACGCAGCATTGGCAGGTTCCTGGCATCGGGACCTGGATGTCTTCCGGAAGGTTCCATTGAGGTCCTTCCACCAGGCGTGGTGAACGCTCTCTGCCCCTGCAAACACAGGTGCCTGGTCCGAGCGTCATGCAAAGGCGTCACGCCACGCACCCCTCTGTGCCGTGGTTCTTTTACTCAGTGCCACGTGTTTCATATTTATCTATGTTACTGTGTGCAATTCTTTTCATGGCTCAATAGTATTCTGTTTGGTGATTGCATCGTGTTTTTTAAATCTATTTTCCTGTTGATAGGTATCTGGATTGTTCAGAGTCTTTGCAGTTATGAATAAAGCACTTACAAGCCTGCCTGCATAAGTCTTTTTGTGGAAAGATCTTTTTATACTTCTCTGATGAATACCAGTGCAGCATCAGACTCATGGAGCAGGTATATTTCTACCTTACGAGAAACTGCCAAACAGTTTCCAAGGTGGTGGGGACACGTCACACTCCCTGCAGCGTGTGTGAGAGTTCACGGTGCCCAGCGCCCCCCTCAACATTCTGTGCAGGTGAGTTTTTAATTTTAGCAGATATCACACATGCAAAGTGGTATCACCTGTGCCATTAATCTACATTACCCTGACATCTAACGTTTTCTATATTTTCATGTTTTTATTGTAAGTGTGTACATATTCTTTAGTGGAATATCTGTATAAGTCATTGAATCATTTTTGTTTGGTTATCTATTTTTACTGATTTGTTGGAGCTCTATGTTCTGTACACAAGTTCTATGTTTGATATATGTATTATGAATGGTTTCTCCTCGTGTGTGACTTGCCTTTGTATTTTCTTAACGACGTGTTTTAAAGAGAAGAATTTTAAACATTGACACAGTTCAATTTTCCAATTTGTTCCTTATAAGCTTAGTGCCTTTTGTTGTTGTTCTCTGTGAGGAAACTTGGTCTACTCCAAGGTTGCAGAGTATCCTCCTGTGCTTCCTCTCAGGTTTCTAGCACCGCCTTGTACTTTGTATATGATCATAATTTATATGTTCAGTGAGAAGGAGGGATAGAGGCTTGTTTTTTTCCACATGTTTATTCGGTTATTCCAGCATCATTTACATAAACATTCCATTCTCCATTTAACTCCTTTAGGGCTCTGGTCAGCTCTCAGTTTACCATCCACGTGGCGTCTGTTCCGCCCTCTGGGTGTGGTGTCCAGCCCCACACTGCCTGTCACAAGAGTTTTATCGCAAGTCTCGAGATTCGGCAGGATGAGTCTTCCTACCTCATTCTTTCCTATCAAAAGTACTTGGGCTATTTGGGGTCCTTCGCATTTCCATATAAATTTAGAATTAACTTATAATTTTTTTCAAAAGTAGCCTGTTGAGATTTTGGTTGGGATTGTGTTGAATCTAAAAATTAATTTGTGGATATTTGAATTCTTAACAAACTTGAGAGTCTAAATTAATGAAAGTAGTGTATCTCTCCATTTACTTAGTTCTTCTTTAATTTCACTGTACATGTTTTGCCCATCTTTGTAAAATAGGACCCTGAATATTTTATATTTCTTCTTGATTTGATTATAAGGTTTTAGTTCATTTTCCACTTGATTGATGCGTGCATATAGAAATGCAATTAATTTTTATATTTCTTTGGTATCTTAAGGCCTCTATAAATTCACTTATTAATTCTAGTATTTATTTTGCATATCCTTAGAATTTTCTGCATAAACCACTTGTGTCATATGTGAGCAAATACCATTTTATTCCTTCCTTTCCAATCTACTAATATATGCCTTTAATTTTTTTTCTTGTTTGATTGCATTGACAGGAGCCCCCATGCAATGTTGACTTGAAGTGCTCAGAAAGAACATCTTCGTCTTGTTCAAAATTTTTATTAGATATATGATTATTCAAATTTTCAATTTCCTTCTGTGTTGATTTTGGCAAGCTGTCTGTCTGTAAAAGAATTTGTCCATTTCCTCTAAGTTATCAAATTTATTGAAATAACTTTGTTTATAATATTCCCTTATAATCTTTCTAAATAATGTAGAAACTGCAGCAAAGTACCGTCTTTAATTTCTGATATTTATAATTATGTTTTTTTCTTGATTAGTATTGCCGAGGTTTATAAATTTTATTATTCTTCTTAAAAAACATCTTATAGCATTTTTAATTGTCTTTATTGTTTGCCTTTCTCTATTTTACTTATTTCAGTTCTTTATTGTTTCCTTTATTCTATTAATTTGGGTTTAATTTACTTTTCTTTGTCAAGTTTCTTAGGTAGAAGCATAAAATAAGTTTAAATCATTGTTCTTTTCTAATATCAGCATTAAAAGCTGTGGATTTCCCTGTAAACACTGCTATTACTATGTTTATTTTCATAGAGTTCAATTTTTTTAAATTTCCCTAACGTTTTCACCCTTTACCTATGAGTTATTTAGAAGTAAGTTGTCTAATTTCCAAGGATCTGGGTGTTTTCTAGACCTTTGTGGCTAGTTCTATCAAATTCTGAGAAAAGGATGTTAAAAATCTCCACTACAATTTTGGATTTGTCTATTTCTCCTTTCCATTCTGTCATATTTTTTCATTTATTTTGATGCTCTGCATTTAGATACATCATTATTAATGATTGTTATTTCTTCTTGAAAATTTGAACTTTTATTATTGTTAAATGTTCTTCTTTATTTCTTGTAATAATCCCTGTCTTTAAGCCTATGTTTTTTAGTATAATGTAGCCAGATTTCTTGTACTGATTGCCTGGTGTATTTTTTTCCATCTTTTTACTTTCAACTTGTTTTTTTATAGTTAAAGTATAAGTCTCTTGTAGGCAGCATATAGTTAAGTTTTACTTTTTTATTCAGTCTGACAGTCTGCATTTTGATTGGAATATTTTGCCCATTTACATTTAACATAATTATTGGTGTGGTTGGGTTTCCAACCTGAAAACCTAAGACTGCCACGCTAAAGGCCAAGCTCTCCTGATAAGTGAAAATCTAGACGGAAAACAACTAAGGAACCTCAGCTGGCACTCAGCTACCCCTGGCCAACAGCCTGGCAACCACCAGACTCTTCAGTGAGACCATTCTAGATCATTTGCTAGCGAGTACCTGGCTACCAGCAAACCTGCCAACTGTCCACTGAATGAGAGAGCCCTTCAGAAATCAGCCGAACTACCCCAGGACAGAAGAACCACCCATAAAACCCACATAATTGTGAGCTTAATAAAATGACTATTGTTTTCACGACCAAGCTTTGAAGCCATTTTGTCACATAGCCAAAATGAAGTGATACACGATCTCACTTACTGCTGTGTAATTGACTGCTCTAGCTACACTTTCCTCTGATTGACCCACTTCCAATTTAGTCCAAATATTTCTTTGCCTGATAGTTTCCCCACATGACTTATCTATTGGAAATCTGTTAAGGCTACTTCTTGACTCCTCCACCCCCACCAAAAAAAAAAAACTTTTGCTAAATTTCATTTAGTGGATGATTTTATTTGAGGTTGTTTAACATCTAAGACCTTTGCCTACCTTTGAGAGATGATGTGTTTACTTAGATTACCCCAAATCACCCACCTTCATTCTAATCACTAGTAGCCCTAATTTTCCTTTAAAATATTGACTCATCCTTTACCTTTTCCCTTCTTTCAGAAACAGAGAGATCTTCAATATTCTATCAACTGGAGTGCCATTTCTAGGCAAGCAGAACTCTCACCCCTGTCTACTATTTAATCAATATAATGTTGCTGTAAAAAATTAATGGTGCTAAAAAATCAAAATACATGAAAATATCTGTGTATCTACATGTGGTTGTCCTGAAAATATCCCAGGGAAGAGTGTGACCCAGTGGCACTATTGTTGGTCATTAACCCACAAACATGTCTAAACATAGTAAGCTGTGGCTGTATCTCATAGGCATGTTGTCATCTGTGTGTGTCACTGATGGAAAAAATAAAACCCCCAGCTCGCTCTGTCACCTGGCTCATGCAGGATAAGGGTGGAGAACTTTGCCACTCAGTGCAGGGTGCCCTCGGCTGGGGCATGTGCTGTCAGTGTTGGTAGGAGTCCCCAGTCTTACTGATAATGGTATTAAACAAGATTTTGCACATATATATCTTTAACGTTTCATAGATATGTATTTACATATGAAATTTCCATTTTGCTAACATATTTGGAGCCCCCAGATCATTTCCTAATATGAAATTTGGGGTCCCTGAGAAACAACCCCAGAGACTGGAACATTAGGTACTGCTGTTGGCTAAACTGTATTTGTTTACAGGCCCTCACATTCTTAAAGCACAATGTTTTATTTATGGGAACTCTATATAAAACTTGGAAAATTAAACAAAAACAAATAGATATGCTCTGCTTTTGAGTCATGAGAGTTCAAAAACTACCAGCTCCACAAAGTGTCATGGGACCCTCCTGACACTCACCTTTCAAAACAACATCAGGGTAAACACGGCAAAGACAGGGCCACGTGCCAGCATGCTCACACTGGCACTCCCCTTCTGAGCCTCGATTTTCTCGATTTTCTGGACCTGGACGTAGCTGGAGGGTGTTCCAGGTTCAGCAGGAGGCATCCAAGGGTGTGGAAAATAAGACTTCTGGCTTCTTCTGGGTCCTGAATCTACAAACCATGAAACCTAACACATCTGGAAACGTTGAGCTGTGTGTTGCAAGACGGGTGGAGAAGTCGACAGAGCCGATGAGACGTCCTTGCCAGCTGCTTTGGCTCTGCGGAGAGCTGCCTCCCGTCCACCTTCTACTGGTGGTCTTGGCTGGGCACAGCCATGGAGCTTCAGGACTTAAGCCAGGGTGAGCAACCAGACGTGGGTTTTCGAATCCACCTTCGTGGACTCCGACACACCCAGCAGTGGTGCCAGGGGTTCTGTTTACTTATGTGACTGTAAAGTCCTGCCAGGCCTGCCAGGACTGCGGGTCACAATTTCCCCTGGATGCACAGAGCCGTTTGCACCACTTCTAGAATCTTGCACAGGTACCGGGTGCCAAGCTGCGGGTTTCCTGCAGCGCACGGAGCCCGCGCTGAGCCAACAGGCCCCACATAGGAAACAGCTCAGCTCAAAGCAAGGCCGTCTCCCTGCAGCAGGTGCTCCCTGAGCCGGCAGGCAGGGTCTCGGGGTGGACGTCCACTCCTTTGCCGCCCGCTCCCTCTCTTCTCCTTCCCATCCCCACTGCCTTCTAAAATGCAGGGAGTCACAGCAGATAGACAAACATGGACCCTGGGAAATGAAGAGGACAGGAACAAAACACGTTCTCCTCCACACAAATCCCCACGAATTTCTGAAACAAGTTGGCTTTTTCATACCACACTAGTGACTCGCGGGGTGAGCACTGCACCAAGGGGCAGAAGACTGTTCTGGGCCTCAGCCTGCTCCCTCCCCTCAACAATAGACCCCAAAAATGAACAGAGATTTCTAAGGTTTCCTTATAGCACAGAGGGTTCCACTCTCAGAACCTGCTGGTTCCAGCCCTCCTCGGGGCGGGAGGGCAGCCCGGGAGGCCCAGTATGCAGAGATCTGACCACCCCTTGACCCAGAACAGCTTGGCACAGCTTCAGGACTGGAGGAACGTGAGGTGCCAGCACTGTCACCAGGATGCCCAACTGAGAAACTGCCTCTCGGGCTCCTCCCACAAAGCCCCCAGGAGAGTTCGTTGAAAAGAACCTGAGAATTCTGGTCGAAGCTCATGGGAGTTGACTTATGAAGCAACCTGATGCTATAAGCTAGAAAACCAAAAAGGCCACAGTGTCTAGCTACGAGACATCAGACTCAGGAGGCTCCACAAGCCCAAGGCAGAGTCTTCTGAGCCAGATTGTCCCGAGTCCAGGGGACACTTCTGGTGAGGGCAGGTGGGGGTGATGGGCTTGCACGGCCTGTGGGTGGCTCAGAAAGGAGGAGAATCCCGTCTTTAGACGACATCCGCGTATCAGGCTGGTACTCAGCACCCCACAGCTGGAAGACACGGCCGTCCCAGAGCTGATGATCCCCTTGGAGACAGGCTTGTAACTCCAGCTGGGGAGTCCCCTCTTTCTCACCAATTTCCCCAAGTGGTGTCTCCTGAAGTGTGGCCAGCCCCATAAATTTGGGAAGGAGAACCTCATGTCCCACAAGGGGCTCAGCCTGCAGGTGGCCATTCTGACAGGCTGGGAGGTGGAGCTCGGGCAGGAGCAGAAACAGGGGCTTCTGTGGAGGGACAAGGGCACAGGAATGCATGCAGAGCAGGACGGCAGAACACACTTGTTTAACAAGCTTTAGGAGCAGTCATGATGTTCATGAGAGGAGACACATGGGCGTGCAGAGTCGAGCTTCATGCCCCTGCCTGGGGCCGTGTTCAGAGGGGAGGCAGAGGACGCCAGGCCAGCACCACCCGGTGGCCGTGGTCTCTCGTGGGGAGGGAGCGCGGCCCGCAGTGCCCGCGGGGAAGGGCGGGTGCAGCACAGCGTGGATCGGCATCGGCGCTGGCCCCGGCCTTTCCCCAGGGCGGGCTGTGCTCTGCGCTTAGGGAAGAAGCCTGGGGGTCCGGCGAGGCTGCCCGGCCCACCCTGCCCGGTCGTGGCCAGGAACTCAGTTTCAAGGTTTCTCGAGGGTCCCCTTGGCCAAGCGAGGGTCTGCTCAGTGCTTGGGGGCCTGGGATTTTATTTTTATTTCTCAGTAGCAACATGGTTTTCTTTTCTTTTTGGTTCCTGGGATCTCAGAACCAAAGCATCGGATGCCGAACACCTTCCTTCCGCCGCCCTTTCAGAAACCAGAACGTTCTGGGTCAACCGCAACCCTGCCCGAGCCGGCGCGTTTCCAGTCTTCCCGCCGCCCGGCCCGCCGGCTTCCCGCAGGTGCCCGGTCTGTCACGACGCCACAGTGACCTGCGCGGTCCCAGACAGACACGTTAATGCGCAAACGTCACTGTGACTTTACGTGCTTAGTATATTTTAGGTTTTCTTTTATGACGTAGCGAGTAGCCTGAGAGAGAAACGCCCCGATGAAAGGACCAGCGATTGTGCCCTCAGGTCGACGCGACGTCAAACACTGTCATCCACACAACCACCCTAAGTGACAGGGACCGTGACTCCTGCTTCACGGAAGAGGACGCTGGAATTGAAAACCTGCGAAGGTCGAGCAGCCGGACAGGACTCCAGGCCGCTGACCCCGAGGCCCTGCCCGCCTGTCCCCCCACGTCCCCCGCCCCCCAGGACGTCCCTTGCCGTCCAAGGCGTCCTTCCATCTGGGGACGCAAAGATCTCCGTCTCTGCCAGTCACCTCCGAGAAGAGCACTGTGAGAAATGACCCCGCACGTTGGCGCGGAGGGAGCGCGCGTGCAGTGCGGGACCTGCGGTCGCCCACGTCCTGCGGCGTCAGGAGCGGAGCCAGGACCCGCCACCTGCGCGGCCTCGGGATCCCCAGGACCAGCCCTGCTCCGGCCACAGGCAGGGGACAGCTGTCCTGCAACGAAATGTGTAGGCGTCGGATGTATTACTTCAACGAAGCTTTTGCGGGGCTCCGTGTACCTCATCTGTTCAATATAGTCTATAAATACAAGAAACGTCCTACCAGAAGCATAGACTCTCAGGTGCGGGGCCTGTGGCTTTGTCCACCGTGTCCCCACGCCTTGTTCCCGCGGTCAGCTATCCGGCCATGCACGTGGCACCTACTGGTCCCAGGGATGCGAGGCCAGAGGACCCCCGTCCGCCGAGGGCTCAGATTTTGGAGGAAACCGGGCCTGAGGGGCGACCCTGAGGGGCCTGTCGGTGGCTGCTGCAGCAGACAGGGTCCCCGTGCTGGGGACAGGGAGACAGCGCACGGCTGCGCTCAGGCACAGTTTCCACACGTGTCAACGTGACAAGGAAACGCTGCCGCTCACTGTCCGGGAGCCGTGACCGTCTGGACGTTCCTCTCCAGGCCTCCCTTTCCGTGTCCCTCCGCCTTCTCGGCGACACGGTTCTAGGCCGGCAGGTTTGACAGACGGGTGTGTCCTGAGGGCCACGCGCTTCATCCTCTAATGCGACTGGCCCCCACGCGCCTGAGATTTCCAGACGGCGGTTTCCGCTCCAGGGAGGGTGTGTCCAGGGGTTCAGGCTTAGTGCGCCCCAGGGACGGGGGCGGCGTCCGGGCCACGAGGTTCCGGCCCGGGGCCGGTTCGGCTGCAGCGAAGCCTCCTTCCCCCAACTCAGGACTCGACCCAGGGCCAGGCGCTGGGAGATGCTGCCCACCCTGGGGGACACGCGGCGCCCCAGCCCCACCACACAAACCAAGTTTGAGCAGAGAAGTAGGGAATCAGAAAAACTGTTTTCTGCTTTTGTTTCTTTATTTTGTGTGACTGCAAATGGGAGGAGAAAACAAAGAGCCACCCGAACATACAGAAAAGAGATGGGATTCCTGTTATCCAAGGCTTGTGCATCCCTTTTCCTTTCTTTTACAAAACAAACAACAACAACAAAAAACCCAATGTTTTAAGAATACCCACGGATGGGATCTAAGAAGCATTTCTCGGCCCAGCCCCGGCCCAGCCAGGGCCCTCCGAGCTCCTCTCGCATCTCCGCAGCCATCGGAACAAGAGCGCCGGCGCTGTGCCGTGTCCTCTGCAATACGAATCAGGACTTTTCACCCCCAAATTTAAAAGTTTGTCTTCCCCGAGCCTAACCCTGCCCTGCCCTCCTCTGTGTGGCGAGAACTTCCGAACCACAGGAGGCCCTGCGCTCCCTGCCTTGGGTTGGAAACTCAGTCCGCTCGCCAGGCGCCCTTGGAACACGACTTCAGGATGTGTGAAGTGTCAAGTCCAATCTAACGTGAAATCCCACCCTGCAGTCGCCGCCCGGAATGAGCACACGCGGTGCTGATTGCGCGGTGTCGGGGCAGAGCGTGACGCCCGAACGGCGGGTCAAACCCAGCCCCGCTGTGCCGGAGAGGGCTGCGCTGGCCCCGCTCCAGCCTCTCCGCAGCGCGGGCAGCTGTTTACATCTCGCTGCCTTTTCTGTCACTTACTAAGCCACCAGGGGAAGATGAAAAATTCCCGTCCTGATGGTGCATGAGCAATTTGGCCAGATGCCAAGAAAGTGGCCTGCGGCCCACCATGCAAAACTGATCATGGAATTTTGCCTTTATTTGGGCACCAGAGGGAGAAAGTAAGCAAGGAAGAAGAGTGCAAACCAAGAATACCCTTTTGGATGAAAAACTCGAATTTGTTTTTGAACTTGGGTGGCTAAAGGGCTTGTCCTTGCATTTCGGTGTGGATGAAAGGAAGCCTGTTAGTCCTCCAGAGCCCGGACCTCGGACACTCGCTCAGCAGAGGCGTCACTAACAGGTGGCAGCAGAGGCCTGTCTCACGCTGTCCACCCACGTGCCCCGAGGGGCGTCCCCACGGTCCCTCTGGCCGGCCACAGGCACTGAGGGGTGATTCACTCCCGGCATATCCAGCAGGCAAATGTGTCCTGATACTACACTGTAACTGGCTGGTTCTTTTTTAAAAAGGCAGAGAGAAGTAAGTATTTTATTATTTCTGCTTCTTGAAACAGACTCTTTTTTTGGCTGCCACCAGATTTGCAGGCATCTGGCTGTTGTTCTGTTCTGAAAGCAACATAAAAATTAGGCTTCTGAGTCTCCCCCTCTCCCCATGTTGCCACTGTTCCAACCACGGCTTGGATTGCAAATCTGTGCATCACTTACGGCGAAGGTCTGCTCTCCTGGGAAGCAAAGCGACAGGCTGCAAGGCTGCAGAACCCCGAGTTCTGGAGGACAGCAAGCCCAGGTATGTTTTCTCACCAAGACAGGAACACTTTTGCCAGAATGACAGACACGTTCTCCCAATACTGAGAAGGGTCAGGGGCTGACCCGATGCCAGGTCCTGTTTCTGACACCTCACGCATGCCACATGCAGTCCTCCCACTGAAAAGAACACTCAGTGGAGAATCACGGAGTTTCTGCTGAGCTGCGGCAGGAGGGAGGCGTCTGCTGGAGCCACGACCCTGCCAGGCAGCCGAAGAACAGCTGGCAGCCGTGGTGGCCGTGCGTCACCAGCGAGATACTCCCCTCCCCTCCACCTGGACCTCAGCTGCCCCCGGCCAGGACAGGAGAGACACTCACGGGATCCCGCGTGGGGAGCCGCCTCCTGGGCCCCCTGGATGTCAGCACTGCTCAGTACCAAGTCCCTGCCACCGGTAGCCGAGGCTCCATCACAACAAACGTGTTCAACCAAAGCCTCAGACTCACCTCTCTTGTGTGGGTTGACAGCTCTGACTACACAACAGAAAGTAATTCAGCTGAAAAGCGAAAAATACCATTGACTTGGGTGAACAGTGAGTCATCATGTTCATGCTGCGGAATTTGCACAGAGCGTGCCTGGCCCGGGGACCCCCACCCGCACCTTCCAGGCGGGCCGTGGGCTAATCAGTGGCGGAGCGGGACCAGATCCTGCCCGAAGGCGGGACCGCGCAGGCCGCACCAGGAAACACTGGTGTCCGTCTCTCCGCTCACACCCAGAGCTCCCCACCCCACAGCTGTCTCACCAGACTTGGCCCAACTACACAGGTTCACTTTTCACTGTTCGGAGATTTAAAGTCTATTTTCTTTCACTTGTTTCAGCCAGATTGACCCTTGCCGGCGGCTTAGGGGCACCCAGGGCTTCCTTTGCCCCCCACTTGGTTCCTGGGTGCCCGCACCAGGGATGAGGACAGCCCCAGCTCTGCGCTGTAAGGATCGGTTCACGGTTGAACTCTGTTAGATCCTATTACGAGTGTGTGTCCTAGTCTACATGGCAGCATCGTTCAGTATTCACGCAGCAAACGTTGTCTTGTCCCTGTAACAAATACAAGAACTGTGGACATCTGGCATGTTTTGGTTACATGCTGGTAGTCTCAATCAAACAGAACGTTGCTCTTGGAATATTCGCTGCTATTTCGATTGATCAGGTCCTTCTGCGCAGTCTTTCTGCGGCAGCCGCTGTGATCCTGTTCAAGCAGCTTTTCCTGTCAGGACAGAGCCCTCAACAGCACCCCAGAAAGTGGTTTTGATTGGAAAAGAATTAAAAGCCTTTCTGACTAAAAACTTTCCCCAGTGACCTGTCTACAATTTCCACACTTGGTTAAATGCAGTAAAGGAATTGATTCAACCGTTGAAAATACTCGAGTGTCTACTACGTGTCAAACATTCGGCTAAACGTCGCAGCGAAGCAGACGCGACCGGCTTGCAGGGCGCAGGCTTGGGGATCACCGTCCTCATCACAGGCGTGTCGGCTCATGTCCCGGCGTGGGCACCAACCTGCCCACGCACCGTGTGCTGCTCACACACGCAGAGCCACGCGTAGAACACGGTAGAACTCCAGGAGGGTGTGCCAGCAGACGCTCGCTGTCTGGACCCCCGTTTCCCGCGGCCGCTGTGCCGGTCTCGGCCCCTCCTGCCCCGTCACACGTCCCCAGCCCCTCGTTGCGCAAACTTGTGACAAGCTTTGCCGTCGAAGGCAGTGGATGACCTCAGCTTTATGTGTTAAAAAATCATTTTCCTCCTTTCTCCTCAATTGGAAGACATCCCTTTCATACAGACCAAGGGGGACATTGGTTAAACAACGCACTTGGGAACAAACGTGCTAGAAACCAAAACCAAAGCAGCATCTCGGGCATCACACAAGTGAGCAGTCCAGGGCCAGCTGCCCCCGCACCCAGAGGGGCTTCCTCCGTCAGCGGGATCCCGCCAGCCCTGGGACACCAGGGGAGGCCTGGGCTGCAGGCGGATGCCTCGGTGTGATTCCCGAGTGGGGAGCAGGACCGCACTGCGGAGGCTCCCCCAGACGGCCCGGCCACCCCGCCCACCAGGCCGCGGCGCCCTTCACAGCAAACCGCAGCTGTCGGGAGGATCTGGGGGAGAAGCAGGCTCGGGGCTGGCTCTGCAGTGAGATAACAGCCCCAGGGCTCAGCACCTGCCGGGAGAGGAAGTGAGGGGGCACGTGGCGCAGAGCTCCTGTCAGAGGAACAGAGTCTGTCTGTCTGTCTTGCTTGCCTCCCTCAGACGGGACTTGGGAATCTTTCTGTTTGCTTTGGACGCTCTTAAGTGGAGGAATGTTCTGCATTTTGAACTGCACTAATGCTACCTCTTTCAGTGACAACTCTCCTGGGGTTAACAGATGCTGGAAAAGCCAAACTGATGACAAGCCCCCAAACCCAGCAAGGACCTGACTGTGTGCCGCCCCCCACAATTAAATTCCAGGTGTTGACAAGCACTCTGGTCAGAAATGTGACGGGGGCAGCCGTGCGGAGGTCCGGGTGGAGGCCGGAGCCCTCGGAGGCTGCCTCAGCATCTACCTGGAAATCCAGTAACATCATCTGTGTGAAAGCCGGGCTCACCTGGGCTCACCTGGGCTCACCTTACTTTGCAAAACGCAGCTGGGAACGTAAGTAAAGACACTGACTGTGTAGCTTCCCTTCCCTGTGGCACCTTCCCTGAAAAATTCATCTCAGGCCTTTTCATTCACGATTTTTACACGCTGAATTTCTTGTTCGACCCCCAGGATGAGACTTCGGTTCTGCCTCTCCCTCTGTACGGGGACTCGGGGACTTTGTTGGGGACTCTGAGGCTGATCCGTGTCCGCACTCGGGGACCATTGCAGCAGCCGCAGGGAGGCCCAGGCCCCTGCTCCGAGCTGCACACGCCCTGCGCTGCCGCCTCTGTCCAGCTCCGTCTTCCTCGGTAGCATTTCGTCATCTGCCACACACTTTATTTATTTGTCCCTCTTCCTTCTCTCCTCACTGGAACTAACTCCCACGAGAACAGGGTTTTCCTCTGTCCGCTCACAATGGTCGTCCCAGCACCTGGATTGTGCTTGGCACACGGGGAGCTCACAGGCATGTGCAGAGGACGTCCCCGTGTGCACACCCCCCCCTGCCGTGAGCCCCGCGGTGCTGGCAGGAGAGGACGCTTGTCCCCTGAGAGTGGCCTGTCCCCCAGGCCGTCCCTCCAGCCCTTCCAGGCTCAGGGCCCGTGTCGTGCACCCCACACCTGCTCCCCCCGGGCTGACGTGACCCTGTCCAGACAGGACCACGCACGTTTGTCTTGGAGTCTGGGTCACAAGCCAAACCGGGGCCCCTGCCCTGCCAGCCCCTCACCTGGGGCTGTCAGATGAAGGCGGTGCCTCAAACGCCCCAGCGAGGCGGACTCCAACCTGGAGCTGACGCCGCACCTGTGCTCCAGCATCCAGCCGCACCCTCCCCCTGCGGGAGAACCTGGCCCTGCCGGGAGCCCTGGGAGGGCGGCTGCCTGTCCTCGGCCTGTCCGAGGTCCCCCCAGACCCACTCTCACCCCAGCATCGCCTCCTGGCTCCTGCCTGGCCGTCTCCCAGGCATCTGAGGAAACATCCCATTCTCTATGTTTTGGAGATTTATTCTAAATATATTTCCCAACTATCATTTCATAGGAAACCAGCAAGACGTAAACAGAGAGGCCAAACAAACCAGTGTGGTCACAAGAGTCCCCTGAATCCAGGAAAGCAAGTCCCTCTGGAAGACGGTGGTCACATTGCAAATATGGAGCCCTTAACTGTCGTCTGTCGCCCAACTCCGTGTTCAGATTGAGATTTTAAATCCCAGGCTTAATATTTCTCACATGGGAACTGAAATTGATGCTGTGGGTGTGTCCGTAGCACTTCGATTCTTAGGACCAACGCTGGGAAACTTCCCTTCTCTCTTCGCCCTTACAGAGGTGAGCGACATTCTGCTGGGCACAAAATGCTTCTGTAACTACCGGCCGCCTGGCGCAAAGCCGGCAGGTTAAGCGACGCCCCAGCCCCGGGCCACGGAGCAGCATCCTGCTTCCAGGGGAATCGGTTCCTTTTGTAAAACCCACGGAGTTCTATCAAGTCAGTCATTAGTGAGAGTAATGAACGCACTTCCATCTTACTATTTTGAAATTTTTATGGAGTCATTTAAGGAGATGTTTTAGTCTACAGAGGAGGAAAATCTCAAACACCAAAGACAGTTAAACGGCCAGTCTCAGCCGACGCGGATTCCGATCGGACTCTGAGTCCCGGCCGAGGAAAGTACTGACCTCTGGATGGACGAGACGTGTTTGGTGGAAATCCCGAGAAAAGCAGCCGAGCTCTGTTCTGTGAAAAATGTATAAGATGTTTGGGACTCAGTGGTTGGGGTGTGGGACGCAGAGAGGGACGGAGAAGGCAGGGAGGTGAGGGGCAGACCGGGCAGGGCGCGGGCGCGGGGGCGGCTGGTGCCTTCCCGGTAAAGGCCAACTGTGGGTTTCCTTGACAGGCAAGTTATTCTTCACGTTACTGGTGTCATTTCACAACATATGAAAAGAAATACTCACCGTATCATGCTGTGTCCTCTTGGGGGTTCTTAGGAAAGGCTAGCCATTGACACAGCAAAATAAACTATATATCCTGTAAAAAAAAATTTCAGAAGGGAAAAAAGTGCTACATTAAGCAGAGAAATAGCTGGCTATGAAATTCCCAGATCAAAGTGTCATGGTCAGTAGAAAACCCAAAACTGAACGCTAATTAAAGCTTCATTGATCAGGAAGGCGACAGCAACAGAGCAGTCGCCATAGCAACAGCAGAGGCGGAGGCTGTCGCGGAACCGACACACTTGTTGAATCAGTTTCTCTCGACAGTTCTTTGCACAGACTCTTACCTGAGAGCACAACCCTCTCGAAGGAAAGCTTGGCCGTTTTGGGCCAAAGCATGTTTGTAAATTTCATGAAGTAATAAACAAACAGAAAATATTACGTACAGGTAAGACGGCATTAACTTTGTTGAGCGCTGATTTGCAAACTCGTCCCCTTCCCGTGCTACCAGCGAGGAGTGACTGCGGCGCGGGTGAGTCTGCTCCTGCCGTCCTCCCCAACCTCTGTCTGCTCCTCTCGCAGCCCCGGCTCACTGGGTGGTCTGGGCGTTCGCGTCGTCTCTCTGTAGCTTTCCCGGAAGGCCCAAGGGACACGGCCCGGCCCCTCCATGTTCACCCAGGGGGCGGCACCGGAGCCTGTGTCCCCCCCCCCGTCTGCAGAGTTGCCGTGGAAAAGCTCCCGGGAGGAACCAGGACAGGTGGAGGCAGAGCCTGGACTCCCCCCGCAGGAAACCTGAGAACAGACCCGTCATCTCCACCTTCATTTAAAGCAGTGAAATTCCTCCATCTTTTCCTACGTGTAATCTCAGGCAGAAACCCAGTTTAAAACTGAAAGCAGAGTGTGGCGTGAGGGCGGGGGCCCTAGTCCCCAACGCTGGGGCTCCTTGTTCAGCGACCGGCTGGTTCCAGTCGGGTGTTCCACACTCTCCAGTTAACTCACCAACAAGAGAGGCACATGGAGACTTTTACACAAAGACTTTCAGGCACAAAAAATCCTGCTGCCTATGAAGGAGATGCCGCGGGTCCTGCTGGACGACATGACAGGTAAGTTGTCACTTCCACAGCAGCCACCTGGATTCAGACTCAGTGGCAGCCCCAAGTCACACCACCCAGTGGCGGGTTGATTCCCGGGCATGTCACAGGAGCGTGATTAGGACTGAGTTTGGTGACTTGTGTAGGAAACCCACATGCAGTGACCTGAACGAACGGAGGGTCATTTCTGTGTACAGTGAGCGGCGTGTCACTGGCGACCCGGCACCGACACAGCAAGTCCACAGCATCAAAGCCCGACACCATCCGCTTTGTGTCCTGGGTTTAGCTCTTGGCTTTGTGGTGTCGGGACGGCTCGGCTCGCAGGGCAGGACACGTGCGCAGCTGCCCACCAGCCACCTCTGCCCCCGCTGGGCTGCCGAGAGCAGGGGCGCCAGACCCTGCTGTCTGACCACAGGTGTGACCCTCCGTGTCTGCCCCTGCGGCTGCACAGAACCGACCCTCACGGTCCCTGTCCCTCTGCCCCAGGAGGCGCAGACACCGGGAGCCCAGCACAGACTCAGAGAGAGGGAGAAGAAGGTGCTGCCTGCCCAGAAGTCACCAGAGCCAACTTGTCTCCCCACTGATGGTCACCCGCCTGTGCTGACAGAGGTCACCCCACTGTGCTGACGGTCACCCCCCTGTGCTGATGGTCACCCGCCTGTGCTGACGGAGGTCACCCCCCTGCACTGACGGTCACCCCCCTGTGCTGATGGTCACCCCTCGCTGTGCTGCTGGTCACCCCCCTGCGCTGACGGTCACCCCCCTGCACTGACGGTCACCCCTCTCCTCTGTGCTGCTGGTCACCCCCCTGCGCTGATGGTCACCCCCCTGTGCTGACGGTCACCCCCCTGTGCTGACAGTCACCCCTCTCCTCTGTGCTGACAGTCACCCCTCTCCTCTGTGCTGACGGTCACCCCCCTGCACTGACGGTCACCCCTCTCCTCTGTGCTAATGGTCACCCCCCTGCACTGACGGTCACCCCCCTGTGCTGACAGTCACCCCCCTGCACACTCTGCCCCACCCTCTGGGCTTGGGAGTCACAGTGGCCGTGTGCTCTGCCGGCAGCCTGCTCCTGACTCTGTGAAGGAACTTGTCACCAAGCCCTCCCTGATGGTTCGCAGGCAAGGAGTGACGAGGCCGACGCCCTCTGGCTCTGTGTCCTTAGTGACAAACCCACACAGGCTCATGTTCCTGTCAACGCCTCACAGAACTCGCCCCCACGTGCCACTTTCGGTTCCAACCCCGGCATTCGGACCAGGCGAAGTGCTGTCCGTGAGGACCTGACGTGGCCCTGCCAGTCCCCCAACCGGAAGCTTAAAGGCAAACTCCCGCCGTCCAGGCCCAGCGCGGTTGGAGGAGCAGGACGGCGGCACACGGCGTCCCCCAGCCACGCAGAACTGCCCTGGGCTGTGGCCTGGCCCGTGCCACGGAGCCAGTCCCGCCAGCGAGTGATGAAGACGCCCTGCCTCAGTCGGAGGCAGCACCTGTGGCCGGGACGGAGTGTCCCAGGACCGGCAGAGGTGGCCCTGACACTGGCACCAGATGCGGCCGACCTCCTGCCCCGGTGTGTGCTACACACACGTGGATTTCACACATGCTTCTTAAGCCGCCTCTGAGTTTCCTGTTACTTGTTAGAAAAATCGTGGCTGAATCGTTCAGGCCTAACTTCTGGATCAACTACAGCCCGCGCCTGACGTCCCTTGTCCTGCTCGGAACAGAACGTGCAGGTTCTGGATCTGAGGACGGGGCTGCGGCCGCCCAGACGCAGGAGTGGACAGAGGGCGGGAGGCGCAGAGGAGCTGCGCGCGGAGCCAAGGCGGGGCAGGGCGTGTGCACCGTGCGGTCCCCGTGGAGCAACCCGGGGAGAAAGGGGACGCGCCGCCTCGGGCCGGCGGGGAGGGCCGCAGGGGACGCCACGGCTCCATCCTCATCATCCCCAGAACCACAGACGCTGTTCCACGCAGGCCAAGTCAGAGCAATCCTCGCCAGGGCCTCTGACCTTCCCTGTGCACGGGAGTCACCTGCCGTCTCGACAGCGGTTTCCGATTCACTGCGTGTGGGGGGCGGGGCGGGGCTGGTCCTGAACCACCCTGCGAGCGATGCGGCCCCCCGTGACGAGGCCCCCGTGACTCGGCCCCCGTGACGCGGCCCCCAGTGACGAGGCCCCCAGTGACGAGGCCTCCAGTGACGAGGCCCCCCGTGACGAGACCCCCGTGACGAGACCCCCGTGACGAGGCCCCCGTGACGCGGCCCCCGTGACACAGCCCCCGTGATGCGGCCCCCAGTGACAAGGCCCCTGTGACGTGGCCCCCCGTGTCTAGGCCCCAGTGACTCGGCCCCCAGTGACACAGCCCCCCGTGACGTGGCCCCCGTGACGCGGCCCCCGTGACGTGGCCCCCCCGTGACGCGGCCCCCCGTGACGCAGCCCCCGTGATGCGGCCCCCAGTGACTCGGCCCCCAGTGACACGGCCCCCAGTGACGTGGCCCCCGTGACGTGGCCCCCATGACGCGGCCCCCGTGATGCGGCCCTAGTGACGCGGCCCCCCGTGACGCAGGCCCCGTGACATGGCCCCCCATGACGCGGCCCTAGTGACTCGGCCCCCAGTGACAAGGCCCCCGTGATGTGGCCCCCCGTGTCGTGGCCCCCGTGACGAGGCCCCCCGTGACGCAGGCCCCGTGACGCGGCCCCCCGTGACGCGGCCCCCGTGACACGGCCCCCGTGACATGGCCCCCGTGACACGGCCAGCAGCAGGGCAGACGCCGACACTGCAGCAGCAGCCCAAGCAATGGACAGCCCCAGGTCCCTGCTAACCGTGAAGGAACCCAAGGTGTGTGTGTGTCTGTGTGTGTTGTGTCTATGTGTCTGTGTGTGCCTTGTGTGGTATATGTGTGTCTGTGTAATCTGTGTGGTATGTGTGTCTGTGTGTGTGATGCGTCTATGTGTCTGTGTGTGTCTATGTGTGTAGTGTGTCTGTGTGTCTATGTGTGTCTGTGTATGTGTGTGTGCCTGTGTGTGTTGTGTCTATGTGTCTGTGTGTGCCTGTGTGTGGCATATGTGTGTCTGTGTGATGTGTCTATGTGTGTCTGTGTGTGCGTGTGTGCGTGTGTGTGTGTGTGTGTGTGTGTGGTGTGTGCGTGTGTGTGTGTGTGTGTGTGTGTGTGTGTTGGATCAGATCTGTTTGAGACTCATTCATTTGATCTGACCGATATTTGTCCACCTTTTTGGGAAGAACGGTGCATGTAGAAAGCGAATAAAAACCCACATAATGTGAAAATGATCCTCCTTGACCCTCAAGGAAGATTTTATAGAAAGTAATAACGATGATGAGAATAATGCTTGTAACAATAATGCATCGTTCTCGATAACGAAAATGACTGCAGCGCACTGTCACACGCTTTCCCGAAGCCCCAGGGCGAGTTTAGCTCACGTCTCTTTGGCATTACTGAGCTTGGACATGTAGACTCCCACAGAGTGAACACGTATTTGTCCTAATGTCCTTAGATAGCCATTAAAACTTAAAAATGAATATTAACATAAAATTAAAATGCAAAGAAATAATGTAAATAATTCTAAAATATCGACAAATTGGTTTAAAACTCCATTTTTACATAGTGATGAAAGAAATTTAGGTTAAAAAATATAATAATGAATAGCTATTTTCCTTATGAAGTGCTTATTTGCTTTAAAAGTAAATTAACCAGAGGTTCTTTAAATAACAAACATCCTTAGCACATTTAAGATTCAGCTCAACTTAAATTTCACCTCTACTTCTCAGGGATACACCAAAGTAATTACAAGCATATCCTCAGGGTCAGCTTGGAAAAAACTCTGCAAAACAGCGAGGCGGCGTCCAGATGGGGTTTCTGCAGATGCCAAACGTTTGGAAGAGTCTGGGTGCCCGATCTCGTTTTCCCTTTCACATCCCATTGCAAGTCAACGTTGAAACAGTATGTAACAGTTTCTCAAAACCGAATGTGCTTTAAAAGATGAAGGCGATTATAATTACCAAACCCGTACATATGGGGCTATTCTTTCACAAATCTGCTAATCACAAAGGTTCAAATACAAGTTAAAATGTAATGAGCTCTTTCACTTCTTGTACATACAAATTATATATAGAAAGAAAAGCTGGGCCCAATGAAAGCCCCACTTTGGAGTTGATATAAATTCGTTTGCACTATTTTCTGTCACTCTGTGATTTCAATCTGCTGAAAATAAAAATGAAAGTTCATAGTGTGGCATGTGCATGACGTTCATCATTACAAATATTCATTAAGGTTTGAGTGAGAACAAATCCAAAGTAGTAAGAAGAGCTGCCAACCACTTTAAATAGCTATCAATTAATTTTAGCAAAAACAGTCCCTTAAACATTGATTTTTATGGCTAACACTTCAACTAGAAATGCCTTTAAAATTGTATCAATTGATTCCAGGTGTTGTTTCAGTCTGGCCCTTCCTTAGGTTGGTTACATCTCAGTAGCATCATGATTCTTGACGACGCTGAGTAAGAGCCTTACCTGAAAACCAGTCAAGTATCAAAGATTCTGAATGATGCAAACTGCATTTACTTCCTGCTACATATATCCAGCTACTATTTTATAATGTAAATACAATATAAGTTCAATTGTTAAAAGATACAAGGCAATTAAAATTTATTTAAATCTTAGTAAAATTATAGCAATTTAAAAATGCAGGCTATAACATAAAGTGTTCCTTTTAAAGATGGAATCTCTTCTCAAATGTTCCTGCTCTCGGGAAAACAATAACCACCCATTGCCACCTGCCAAAACCCTACTTGAGCAAGGTATCATTCATATTTTAATGTAACACTGTGAGAATTGATCATTATTATTCCTAATTTGATAATTTCTGAATGTCTGTTTTTAAAACAGGTAGTAATAATTACACATGAAATAAAAAAAAATGCAGGCATACCTTGGGGGTATTGCGGGTTCAGTTCCAGACCACCAAAATAAAGTGACTATTGCTTTATTGCAGGTCACGTGAATTTTTTGGTATCCCAGTGCATATAAAAGTTCATTTACACTATACTATAGTCCGTTAAGTGTGTCATAGTATTATGTCAAAAAAATGTACGACCTTAATTAGAAAATACTTTATTGTTAACAAATGCTAATGATCACCTGGGCCTTCACCTTGTAGCTGCTGGAGGGTCTCGCCTCCATGCTGACGGCTCCGGACTGATCCGGGTGGTGGCGCCTGAAGGCCGTGACAATTCCTGAAAATAAGACAACAGTGAAGTTTGCCACATCCATTGACCCTTCCTTTCACAAAAGATTTCTCTGCAGAATGTGATGCTCTTTGATACCATTTTACCCACCAAAGAACTTCTGTCAAAATTGGAGTTGATCCTCTCAAAACCTACTGCTGCTTTATCAACGAAGTTTACGGAATATTCCAAATCCTTTGTTGTCATTACAGCAGTGTTGACAGCATCTTCTCCATCTCAAGAAACCACTTTCTTTGCTCGTTCGTAAGAAGCAACTCCTCATCTGTTGTTTTGTCATGAGACTGCAGCAATTCAGCCACACCTTCGGCTCCAGTTCTCCTGCTGTTTCCACCACCTCTGCAGTGTCTTCCTCCACTGAAGGCTTGAACCCCTCAAAGTCACCAATGAAAGTGGGAATCAACTTCTTCCAAACTCCTATTAATGTTGATATTTTGATCTCCTGCCATGAATCATGATGTTCTCAATGGCATCTAGGATGGTGAATCCTTCCCAGATTAACATAATGATCGAACAAATATAATGATTCATTTTAAAACATGTTGTTAATATATATTTATTTTAGAAGTCGTTGAAGCCAGTTAATATTTGTCTAAAATGAAATATATACCTTTGGGGGAGAAGAGAAAATTGATTGCAGTGGAACCACTGGAACTTTATACTGTTTATAAACTGAAAAAATAACGTGCCTATCTCATGATATCAATACACAGTACAGAAGGTGGACTAAATTCAATTTTTTGCTCTCTGCTCAGTTTTCTTCCTGTGATTCAATATAGTTTTCTCGAAAAGAAAACCAAACTAAATCGAATCTAGCAAAATATATTATTTTTTGTCAGTAATCCTAGAATACAGTTTGTTGCTAATTTTGTCTCTTTTTGGCTTCTTGCACCCTTGACAGCACAAACTTTTTCACTTAGTAAAGAAGGAAATTAAATTATCTAATATGAACGTATCACCTCTTCTTGCCTGAAAATAGATGGTGAAAATCATAGTGATGACTACAAGTGAATTATCTTCAGCTTTTTGTAGAAAACATTGCATTTTCTTGTTTCGAACTTTTTTGGTAACGATCACAGAATCACACAGTTTTAGACTTAGGGACCATCTAGCCCGACCACCTCACGTCACACAAAGAGCAGCAGAGAGGCTGAGCATCTGCCAGCCCGACTTCAGGACGACCTTGCCTGGGCTTCCCTGTGCCTTGGCCCTGACCGTGGGCGCAAACCGGCGGCCGGCAGGTGCGCACGCGGGGCCCTGTACACGGCTTGTTCTCAGACGCGGGTGGGACATGCGGGATCCCGCACCCAATCCCTGCGCTTGCCAGGGGACGCTGTACACAGGTCCCCGGGGACTGGAGAGTCCCAGGAGTCCATGCTGACAGCATCATCGACTGGAAAGCTCAGTAAAGATTAATCCATCAGTACACTCTTTTCAAGTAGGCTTTCGAAAGTCTGTACAAATTGTCTATGTAAAAGGAGGGCACCTAGGGTAATCTTAGCAGAGAACTTTGCAAAAATGAATGAATGAATGAAATGTCTGATCCTTAATTGTCAGATCTCATGAATCCGAACGCCAGCCAGGCACCAGTTCTGTGGCCTCTGGTGTTGGGCCCAAGGGCCCCGGCACAAGCGTGTGGCAGAAAGGTCGCTCAAGGAATCCGTTTGTCCCACTAAAAACTGCAAAAGAAAAAAGGATAACATTGATTATAACACTAGCAAGGCTGCCTTGGTTGGTAGAATTTGCGTAGAGAGGTGGTAGGGTGGATCCTACTAGTATTTTTTAGGAAAAAAATGTAGCTTTTGATTTTGTAAAATACTATTTTAAGAAAGTCCGTGGAAATTTAAAGTAATGTGTGATTGGGCTAATTTCTTGCTTTCTTTTTTTCCTTTTTATTATAATACCAAGATTTTTTCCAAAAACTGTTTTACACCAAGATATTTTACAAAAATAAAATCTCCACGCGTTTCTATCACCTGGGAACTGTGGCGGGCACTGCAGGCCAGTGGGGCGCAGGGAGGGTGTTATCAGCAGGCGTCGCTCTTGCAGGAGGAACTTAGATTTCTTCTTGTACTTGGAAAGGAGAAAGGAAGAAAGGGGAAATACCTCATTTTATCTGCCTAAATCTGTTTGACATGGAATTTTACTTTTCCTGAGTGTATTTTAGCAGAAACGTTCACGTTTCAGTCATATTGCTTGGCGGAAAAAAAAGAAAAAAAACCTTCTGTGAAATCAAACCATTTGCTTTCAAATGGAGCAGAGATAATCAGACCCCCGAGGAGGGCGGTCTGACATTCCCATCTCCGCACCGTGCCCACCCCCACCCAACTCACACTTTCTCCCCGAGGAAACAGACCTGCGGCAGGGGGGGCGCAGCGGTGGAGATGAAGATGCAGACGGACGGGGTTCCCGGGAGGGCTCCAGGAGACCCGGGGCTGGGAGCCTGGGCGCACGTGCCTACCGCGCTGCCATTGTGTAACTGCGCCTTCATGGTGGAGGCTTTAATGCTTGCCCACGCTCTCGCCTTCTGGCACTGTACTTACAACACCTTTCCCCATCAGATCGCGGACTTGGCGGATGTCCAGCTCTTGCTCAGAAAGCGCCAATAAAATGGGAAAGTGCGCAATTGATTGATAATACATTTTACAAGAAAAAATTAAAGGAGGCAAATTGTTGAACTCACAGATGTGCCTGGCTGCATCCCAGGAACCAAACTTTCTTAAAGACCAGCCCTGGGGTCCAGTGCCCTCCTGCGCGCGTTTCCGAGCCAGGGGAGCAGGGGCCCCGGCCGGACCGCTCAGTTTGGCGACAGCTCGGCGCGCCGGGGACGCTGTCCCGGCTCGTCCTCGCGCGGGGGTCTAGCGAGGGGTGCGGGTCCTGCCCCTGCGGGCCGGTCGGCTGCGCATCGCGGGGCTCCCGGGCGCCGCCCCGCCTGCTGGGCCGCCCGCATGCGGACCCGCCTGGGGACCCTCCTCGGACCCGGGCTCGGGCGCTGCGGGCCGCTCGGGCGGATCCCCCCAACACGCATAGTCTCTAATTGACTTATTGAATGTCGAGGCAATCAGGCAGCTCCTTTTTTAATAGCCCAAGATCTACATTTAGACAAAAACAGATCCGAGTTCCTGGTAAAGGCGTTTCTTCTCATCCTGTCACAAGTGACAGGAACGAAGGGAAATAGACCGAGGGAGGGGGCAGAGGAGGGCGGGGGAGGGGAGGAGACGCGGAACGGGGAGGTGGGGAGGAGAGCGGCGGCGGAGTGGAGGCCGACGGGGGAGGGGAGACGGGGAGGAGACCGGGGACGGGGCGGGGGCCGGGGGGTGTCTGACGAAGATCCGCACCGGGGTACGAGCACTTCTGAGGCTTCTAATTAAAGGCGCGCTCGGAGCCCTCGGGGACCCGCCTGACGTCGGCGGGCGCGGGGATAAGAAGCGCCCGGAGGTCCGAGGCGGGACTCGGAGCCGGCGCACCCTGGGGCGGCCGCGGTCCAGCGCTCGGAGCCGCCGAGTCACCGCGTCCCCGCGTCCCGTGCGCTCTGCGAGCCAGGCGCTGCCGGGCATGGAGTAGCGGGGCGCGCGTGGCCGGGCGCGGGGACAGACGCCGGGGCGGACGCGCGGACAGACGGCCGGACGCCACCGCGGCTCCCCGGCGCGCACGCAGGTAACCAGCCGGCTCGGACGCGCAGGTGGCCGCGGGCGGCGCGGGCAGGTGCTGGCCTGGGCTTCCAGAACCCCGCACGGCGGGCGGCAGGAGCCAGGGTCCTGCTCCGGGGCTCCTGGGAGGGTTTGGGGGACTCGAAGCCGGCCAGGGCGACCGCCGCACAAAGGTGACGCTGGGAACTTGAGCGCAGCAGCCCCGGCGGGGCGCGCGGCACTGCTTTTTTGGAGAGGGGTGGGTGTGCAGGCCCGACCCCTCCAAACGTCCGCCCCCGGGCGGAGAAGCCGCCTGGGCACCGCGTGGCTTCCAAAGGTTAAAGAAAGTTGCGCGGATGCTGAGCACAGCGGGGCTCGGCGGACGCTGCCATTCGGGAGAAAGTTAGGGGGCGAGCGGGGGCAGGGATGCCCGGGGGGCGAGATGGGGGCTCCTCTCCGCACCGGCTGCTGCCGCTCACCGTGGCGGGACCTCAGCGGGCACCTCCGGCTCTGTCGCCCTCACCTGCGGGCCGGGCCGGGACCGCGCGGGGCGCCCTCCTTGGGATCTGTGTCCGGGCGCCCGCGCCCCGAGCGGGTGTGGCTGCCCTCCCGCCGCCGCTGACTTTCTCTCCGGCCCCTCGCCCTCCCCGCCAGCCCGGGACCCGAGCGGACGATGCGCGGACCCGGGCGCCCCCTCCTCCTGGGGCTGCTGCTGCTGCTGGCGGCGGGGCCCGGCCGGGCGCGCGCGGAGCCCCGGGAGCCGGCGGACGGGCCGACGCTGCTGCGGCTGCTCGTGGAGATCGCCCAGGAGCTCAAGCAGCACCAGGCCGGGGAGCACGCGCGGCTGCAGCTGCTCGGCAGGCAGCACTGCGACCCGGGCCGCGGGCACGTCCTGGACTTCCCTTCGCCGGAGGAGCAGAGAGTGGGTGAGTGCCTGGGGAGGTGCCTGAAGGAGAAGCGTTTTCGAGAAACACATTTCAAAAAGAGAAATCAATTTCCATCATTGTTTTAAAAAAGAGAATTTCTTTTTAAAGAAAAATAGCAATAGGATGTCGCCACCGGCTCCTTGCAGATAACCACCCTAGTCTGCCTCTGGCACGTGTGAGCTGTTGCCCAGGTCACTAATTTCCGCACGGAACTGTCATGTTATTTTGGAAGTGGAAGTATTTTCAACTGAGAAAGAAATGTCCCAGAGCCCCCACGGAGGAGCCTTTCCCAGAGTGGCTGCCCCCAGGGGAATTTCCCAGGAAAGCATGTAAGCTTTTAATGCTTTCCTGACACAATTAGGTCAAATATGATAAGGTCAATTTTATATAGACCAGCTAAAGTTAGGAGTAAATGAAGACTGGCATTAGGGAGACGTCTCCGCCTCCCCAGTGTAAGAGCCCAGCACTCCCTCTTCAGAGGGCTCAGCCTTCCTTCCGGTGGATTAAAGGTGGCATCACACACCACCAGAGCCCAAGGCAGGGGAGTGCAGAATGACTACAGATTACTGTAAAAAAGCAAAAACGGAGGCTGAAATCAGAAAGGATGCAGTGGGACTCTTGCTGGTATGCCCTGCAGAGAACTGGAAATTTTATCTGACACCCCAGGCTGATGTGTATTTCCATTCTTTTACACCAGCCTTGCTAACAGGTGGTCTTAGAGGCATTTAATCCTTGTTTTAAGTATTTCTCCAGAAAAAGTAATGTTCCATAACAATTTTTGGGGGGTGGGAGGGTTGAAGGGTTAGGTTTTCTTTCTAGAGCTCTGAAATGTTGTGAGATTTAATTCCCAAGCTCTTCAAAATAAAAGTGTCTGAAAGTGATTTACTGGAACCTGTGTAAAAAAAAAAAAACTTTCTTCACCCTATAACTTTATGGGCTCCGTCTCTATCCTAGTGGTAGAGAATAGACAGATAATATTGGAGCTTTATGAGCAGTTAATACTATTTGGAGGAAAATATGGCCCTGATTATATTGTGTTCTGTCCCACATCAAGGTGCTCCACTCAGTGTACTGTGGCTAGTGCAGGTTCCCGTAATTTTCGTCAACGTTCACTTAAGATCACATTTAAAAAATGTTTCATTCAGGCAATATAATAATTTCTTTTCCCTGAAACAGAAATTGTTCCTCGAGACCTGAGGATGAAGGACAAGTTTTTAAAACACCTTACAGGTGAGTTTTCTCCTCATCCCTCGCCTCCCCTCCAGCTCCTGGACACCGTGAGCCTTCACGATCTGTTTCTTCTTCTGCGCTCCAGGCCCTCTGTATTTCAGCCCGAAGTGCAGCAAACACTTCCACAGACTTTATCACAACACCCGAGACTGCACCATTCCTGCGTGTAAGTAACAGTTTCAGAACTCTTTATAGAAAGTACGAGCACGGTGTAGACAGTGGCTCTCACGTCCTGTGTCATCAGATAGGCCCCTGTGACTCAGGCTTGCTGGGCCTGCTCCTCAACCGTGGAGCAGGGGTGACCACTGAAGAGGATAACTAAATTCTGCATCAGCTAATGCCAAGCTGAAAAGTGTTTACAGTCACTGGAATATCAACTTTTGAAATGGGCTCAACTCTTCCATTCATGTGTTCTCCTTTTGTTCATCGATCCTGGCACGATGCCCCATTTGTCTCCACTCAGCAGTGACAATCAAACACACGTTAAGCATGAGTTGCTACACTGTCTTCTGCCCGGGGCTCACTCTGGGGTACGAAGAATCAGGTTGGCCTGGACCATTCCGGTTGAGCTTCTTCCAGAGACTCTTTCTTTCCATCAGTAACTATAACCTCACCACACAGGAATTTTATTGCTATTTCAAAATTCCGGGGTTTTTTTGGCTGGCTTCGTCTCCAGTTCAGAAATGCAGAGCTGCCCCCGGCCTCACGCTCAGCCATCGCCCGCTCTGCTGCAGGCTCTCCCTTCTCCCCGACCTGCTTCTGGCCGTGTGCCCTGACAGAGCATGTCTTATTTCCCCAAAAGTGGCTCTGTGCTCCTCACAAAACACGGGTCAATGACATGGCCTTGGCTAGACAGAGCCCTGAGCACTTTCCGAGCTAGGACTACCACGTCCCTCTCACGCGAGCCCACAGGAAGCAAGTCCTGCAGACGCCAGGAGTCTTGTCACCTGTTTTCAGAGACCCTCCAGAAGGCCAGCAGGCCAGACTCAGCCATCCTGACAGTTTACATGAAGTAGAAGTTTTTTTCTTTGTTTAGGCAGCAAAGTTACTCCAAGTAATAATAACCGTCATCCATGGGGCTTCTCTATGCCAGGCACACGTCGGTGCAACTTGGCCCAGCGAGGCGGCACCACTGGCACTTCTCAAACCGAGGCACGTGCACACTCAACATGCCACACCACAAGCGGGGACCAGGGCCCGCGTCTCGGCCCCTCTGGCCATGCTCTTAGCCACACCGTCCTACCCCAAGGCCAGCACACGCTGCCTGTGGAGTGTGGATTTCAGATTTCTGAAGGGCTACCCCAGGGCAGCCCCCCACCCTCTCGTCCAGGCCATATGGACGCAGGGCACCGTGGCTCCATGTTCCTCTTTTGAAATGGAATCACCTTGTGTTTGAGAATTACTAACCTGCTTCCTGGGGCCAAAGAACCCTGTCATTTTTATTGCTTAAATATGCATATATTTTATATTAAATATTGTCTTACAATAATAGGATCATAGATTCTAAACTTGAAAGTGGCCTTTGGGTCATCACATCTCCTTTCTTTAATCTGTGGGTGAGGAAGCAGAGGGCTCACAGCGCTACGTGCTGCCACACAGACTCTGGCAGCACAGCCGGGACGAAGGTCCATGCCCACACTTGCTACCTCCTTTTGCTCTGTGGCTCAGATGCACGACACCAGACTCCCAGTCACAGCTCACCCTGGGCCACCGGAGGTGGAAGGAAAGTGGACAGGCCTGGGCGTGGAGATCGTGGCTCCTCAGGTGGTCTCTGCCTCTGCTTGGCCCCCTGAGAGCTGCAGAGCTGAAGCTGGACCACGTCAGTGCAGCTTTGGGCCACATAAAAGAGCATCCCTAGAATCTGGAATGTGAGAGCTGAACGGAGCTTAGCGCCTTCTTACGCAAAGCGTGGCCCTCCGGGAGCTTGCTGACATGCAGAACTGAGCCTCATCCAGGATGCTGCGGAGTCTGCACTGTAACAAGCTCCCCGGACGTGTCACACCAGGGCTCAGGGGCGTCCCTGACACAGCGGGATTGCACGGGGTGGCTGCTCAGCTGGGGTCCGAGACACGCTGCAAGTGACCTGTCCACTGATGAGGTCTGCCGCGTCCACGACGCGTCATCTCTCTAGGAAAACATATTCTAAAAAGCATGGTGCCACCGAGGAGGAGGAGCAATAAAGCCAGGAATTCAGGTGACCCAGCCGCCAGGGGTTAATGTTTTCCCTTTGAACCCAAACAAGGTGTGCTCTAAATGTTTAGAAGGTATATTTTTGGAAGTAGAGTTAAGCTATGTATCTAACATACTAGACAGATTTATTGTTGATTTGCTCATTCATTCATATTGTCATTATGAACTCCTCCATTTTCAAGGATTTTGCTTTTATTCAGAAATAAGCTCCAGTAATTCATACACTATTGCAGCTTTCCAAAGAACCCCATCCTAAGGAAATTCTCTCATGCCATGATCCTTAAACCTCCTCGCTCGCTTTCTCTGGGGAAGCCCCTGTCTGACAGTGGAGTGGGGCCTCTGTAAGCCGTCAGGGAACAGCAGTCCGCGTGCAGAGGCCAGGGAGCCGGGTGGTCTGGAGCAGAAGTCAGCGTGTGGCCTCCTCCCCCACCCAGCCCAGGTCCCTGCTCTGCTACGTGACTTACTGCCCACTTTCTCTGGAATTTTAATGCAGGCGGCTTTGTGTCACAGTTGATTCAAGTTGGGACTCAGTCTGCACATGACCTTGAAATTAAGTAACACAAGGATACGGAAAGACTCTCTCCTAGGAAGCAAAACGTCTCGGTGAGCTCTGACAGCCACTGAGGAAACAAGGGGGCAGCCCGGGCCCAGCTGTGCCGGCGGTTCTGCGTCTGCCCCCGACAGCCGCCAGTGACGTTACCTGACTGCTGCCATGTGACGCTCGAGCCCTTGAAGTCCCATAAATTATTAAACCAACAACTTAGAGAACCCGTGATTTCACCTGACAGCCTCCATACTGCTTCCGGGGAATTCGGAATATTTAAAGAAATAAATGGCTTTAGCAGTTAAGATACTTGCAAAAAGGATTTTAAGTGTTGTCCAAGTAACTGACGAAAGTCTGTGCTTATTTTCACTGCAGACTACAAAAGATGCGCCCGGCTCCTCACGCGGCTGGCCGTCAGTCCGGTGTGCACGGAGGGTAAGGTGAGCTGCGCACGGAACTGCTTCGGGGCACACACCGGAGAGCGGAGTCCCATTTGGGACGGGAAAACATCATGGGAGTTTAGAAACATTCTTTGGCTCCTAAGCTCCATTGTTGAGTAAAGGTGACACAACACTCAAATTATCTCAAAATATTGGCCGTAAGCGAGAGGTGCCGCCTGCTGGCCTGGCCACAGCACCTCGGGCAGTGTCGTGGGTCATCCACGTGGTGACATGGTCCCACGTGTCCCACAGAAACACTGCACATCAGCTTAGTAATTTCTGCACGTGACTGAAGGCACAAACCAGGCACACACTTGAAACCACACCTATTCCATCAGCCTTCCCTCTCTGACACGCACAGTGAGTTTATGACTAACCACGTCCCTGCAGTTTATGGCACCTGGTCAGCCTGGGGGGCGGGGTCTGTCGCCATGCCAACAGGCTCATGAAGAACAGTATCCTCTTCAAACGTTTCCATCAGTGTTACTCTTTCATACCCTCTCAGGGTGGAAGTGTACACACACCAGCAGCTTACGGACTGAACTCTGCCGTGGCCTCCCGAGGGCTGAGTGACGTGTAACCATCAGTCAGCCGCACACTGGGGGGCCACGTTGAGGGGTAGGGTCTTGTTTTCCTGATGCAGATGCCACAGGATTCGGTCACTTTAGACAAACGTTAATTTCACCGACTGTGCACTCGCTGTTGGCTGCTTGTGCGGCACTGCCGGTGCTGGCACACACAAGACCTGCTTCCTGCCCACGGGTGGCTGCCCCTCAAGTTTGCCAGCTGTCCAGGAAACCGTGACACCAAGGGAACTGTCCTTCCCTAGTGGCTCCTGGTCTCACGTAAGAGCAGTGTCCTCTCCCACACAGACATGCTTGCCGGTATTTAGGCAGGTGGATGGATGTATATTTCTGCATGTCACCCACAGTGACATGCCAGGGGAGAGGAAAATGTTGTTTCCATTAACATTCTGCTTCCTCGTCTTTATCGTTAAATCACCACTGCTGACAGAGGTGAACCAGGCACACCCTAAGAAAAAACTTCCATTTACCTGCAAGTGGGGAGAACAAGTGCCCGCTGCTGCCTCCCCCAAACGAGCTAGTCTAGGTGACCCAGAGTGCGGTCGTTTAGTGGCACTTGAACACTCAGGTGGAACTAATGCCGCCTGGCTCTACGGCACCAGTGTCCCTGGGGGCACAGCCCAGGAGAGCTGTGAGAAACGCAGCCCAGCAGGCTGGTGGCCGTGGTCGTGATGACCCACCCCCCTGCCCTCGGCATCACTCCCCACCCTACCCGCCGGACCAGAATCCGACCGGGTGAGGAAATGCATGAAAGGCAACAGGTTGAGGCACGTGCTCAGGTTCCCAAAAGGGCACCAGCTTGACAGCCAAGAAATGGGTAAAGCTTCAACACTGACATTCCTTCCTGTGAGCTACAGTAACTTCGTGCCTTACTCTGAACTGGCCTGTTACCTCAGTACAGACACAGCCCAGGCTGGCTCTGTGCTCTGCAGACAAGGCTGCAGAAGAAATTCCCGTCCCAAAGCCGCACCAGAACCTGGTCCTCTCAGAGGCCGAGTCAGAAAAGCAGGGCTTCGGCAGGGATGGGCTCTGCACCCGTGACCTCAGAGCAAATCCATCTCTGTCCTTTCTGAAGCTTAGTAACTGACCTCCTCAGGCCCAAAGAAACTTACGTTTGCAGCAACCCTCCTCACCAGTCACAGACGCGCTCACGCGATCGTCTGGACTTACGGGTCAGTTAAATAAGCAGCCTGAGCTCTGGAATATTCTCAAAGAAATGCAGTTTTGAGTAATAAGTACCTAGTTTAGTCTATCACCTGTAGCCTAATCTTAGTAACCTCGAAGTTTCTCATTCTTTTAAAACTAAACAGTATACCAATGGTTTAGATAGTCTACCATGGACTGCTAGCAACAAGTGTCTGATCCTCATTAAATCATTAGCTTTGCTAACCCTGTGAGCTCGGAGGCATGAGGCAGCCCAGCCATTTCCCAGACTGCCGCAAATTCTAAATCGTCAGGACTGGATCCCTGAGGGTTCCGACAGCAGACCGAAGACGAAGCTCGATTCCTTACACTTTGATAGCCATTCGCATGCACTTACGGTTTGCATTCCTTCAGCATGGCAGGCATGCAGTAACCACAGAACTAAGTTATACAAAATAAAAGAGGCTACACTTTTTGGAACACAGAGAAGTATCCCTGCACACTGAGATCCCTTATGTTTACCGATGTCCTGTCCTGTGACTGACGGGTCTTCTAGAATCGCTAAGTGTGAAAACCGACTGTTTCTCTCCAGCAGTGAGCGGAGCGGAGCAGGAGCGAAGGCGCAGTGCACAGGAACCACGAGAAGTGCCTTGGAAACCAGCAGGGACACAGCTACTATCTTTATAAACACACTCCCTCCTCGACAAGAGATTTATTTTTGCAGACTTCCATAGTTCCTTTGAGTTTTGTATGTCGTCGACGCTGTTTGCAGATACATATTCGGTAATCAGTGAACTCGACAGTGACACCTGCCACTATTTTAGGAAATGAGAGAACGCTGAACATTTGATGTGCAGTGCTGTAAAATACAGAGACTATTTCCTTGTCCTGATTAGGTGAAGTCACAAAGAATATTTCTTTAGAAATATAGGCAGAATCCAAAACTATATTTTCATATAGCATACAGTATGATTTGATATTTTATATTACTTTTACAATTAAATTCCCAGAGTTTAATTTGAAATGGCATGAAAATTAAAAAAAGAAACTTCAGGCGTGTTTTGGAGACAGTAGAGTAACATGCGTGAGTATCTCCAGGCTAATGGCATTTGTCCTCTGTACAACTGTGAACAGTCCTCAGCTGTCGTGCAATATGTAAATACTGTAAATAACACAAGAATAAATGAGGTGTTTGTTATAACACACGGTCTCCCACGTGACTCCTTCCCTCTGACACGCTCAGCGCCGGGGCACAGACGTGCAGTTCCACGGAGACCACGGCACAGGCGGAGCCAGAGCATGGAAAGGGCAGGAATAAATGATACTGAAAGCCTAAGAATCTGTAAGGGATAGTTAGAACGTTTTTTAAAGCGAAGGTACTATATACTACATGGTGACAAAGTTTCTTAGGATGGGCTCTGATTTGGTGGGGAGGATCCCAAATCAGGTCGTAGCCATCACCCCGCTGTGATTCTGTGATCACAGAAACATAAACTAAGAGGAACCTTATGGCTTCTAAGCAGCCTCAGATTTTTTATGAGCAGATGTATTTTAAACAAATCTAGCTGGATTAGCAGTGAGTTCCTCTGTCCCGTGAGCCCTTGCAAACAGACGGGGCTGTCTGGACACGGCCATCAGGCCACAGCAGTCCGAGTCCTGCGACTTTTGTTTGAGGATCTGTACTCATATACGTAAACATTAAAGAAAACCAACAACAGGATTTACAAACATAAAGGAACAGAAAAGAGTAAGCAATTGCCTGACTTTGAGACTAAGCAATTACTGAGAGACAAGAGCAGGGTATCTTCTGTTCTCACAGAATCCTGTTTCCCAGTCACTTTAGGGGCGTCACGAGCAAATACCCACTCTCCTTAACATCCCAAGTCTTCTGTATGTCTGAGTTACTCCACCAGGAGCAAGGCTCACTCGGTGAGCAAACCGCCGTCCTGTGGTGACACGGTGGCCCACACGTGGCGCGGTGGGGAAGCTACTCCCCGTGTCTGGGGGCACCAGTGAGCCCAGGATCAAACGCCCCTCCGCACCCTGGAAGCCTCACGGTACTGAGGCCAGAAGAGACACCCAGCCCAGGAGTCCCGTGTGTCCCCGTCCTCCAAGCTCTGCCTGGACGTTTGAGCAACGATCCACTCAGCCTTTGGAAGAACACTGACTGTTTTGACTAGAAGTTTTCCCAGGATTTGAGGTCACCAACGATGACTGGAGGATCCAGACAGAGAGGACACCACACTGTCACTCACCTGCCGCACCGGGTGCTGCCCACCCAGGTGGCGCCTGGGCAAAGCCACTTCCGGGACAGGGAGCGCCAGAGCCCTCCACGCACGAGGTGCTACTGTGCGGGGCACAACGTGCTTATTCTCACCACTTCACTTCCTAACACTGAAGTAAACACGCACATGTCGCATCACAGAGCACCTGAAAAGGACAAGACAGGCAATGCTTTTGAACGCTCCTTCACTTGTCAATAAAAAGCAGGCAGACACCAGATTTATATCTTAGTGGTATTTCTGTAACACCCAGTTTATTACGAAAACAATCTTTTCTGACATATCCATATGAATTTGAGATTATCTAAAAGTACATAGACTACCTATATTTGCCTATAAATTTATTAAATGCTGATGAATGAAGATTAACATACCAATATTTAAGCACGCCAACATCACAGAACTTTTTCCAACTTTTTAAATTATTTTTTCCCAACTAAGCCAATTTATATTCGACATCTGGGTTACATGTGCATAAGAAAACAGACATATCCTCAACTGACCACAGACAAACCAGCAGTCAGGTGCTCTTCTTTCTGGGTATAATTTTAAGTTTGCAGAGGCAAAGTAGTTCAAATGGGAGCAAATGAGCTGACCTCCTCAGGAAATAAACTAGAGAGAAATCAGGAAGTACTGAAAGTGCTAAAGATTGATTCCACAGATCTTTCTTTTCCCTATCGTTTAAATACACAAGTGTGCACTATGGGTGTACGTGAACTAAAACGCTTCTAACCTAGACTGCGAGCTCCCTCGGAGAGGCAGAGGGGTGCACAGGAGCAGAGGGCACCGCCCATCGAGCGATCCACAGGAACCCACCAAGAGGTAGATGAGATTACCTAGGTCTCAAGAGGCTTAGATGACGACCTGGGCCTTACGTGAGGTTTACACGTCATTGTGTTTTATCCTGTTGTTCTATATCTTGTTTGTCCCACTAATTTTGCTGTTGGGGCAAAGTGACAGGTTCAAGTAGTCCAAGAACACTTACTATACTATAAACTGTCTGCGTCAAAGATTTTTATTTATTATTCTGCCAAACACAACTGATTTCCACCTGCAATTATTTGTTAAGATAAGGAACAGTAAGTCAGCTGGAGGAGGAGCTGGGGCCACGGCACTGCTCTACGTGAGCACACTGACTGGGAGAAGCAGGGCCTCAGGGCGGGGTCCAGTCGCCGTGGGCGCAGCAGGGCCCGGACCCCGCCTCAGTGGGCCTTCTCCAAGAACGCTCTGCAGCACCTGACACACTGCTGGTACACCCTCTCGAAGTCGGAGTCATTCCCCTGAAAGGACAGGAAGAAGAAAAAACAATAGCAAAAGCTGCATAAAGAAAAAAGTCCTTCAGAAAACCTTAATCTGTTATTTAATATGGCAGGATAAATACATGATGTCTTCACATTAGCCCTAAAATGTGAACTGTACTTACATAATAGGGATCTTCAATAATAAGTTGTTTTTGTGGATCATAGCTCCCAAGTAGTTCAATTTTAGCTTTGCAGTTTTTAACTTGATTACTTTTTCTATTCAAATCTCTGTAAAATTGAAACATGAACTTAAGTTTTCTGATCTATGGTTTCAAGTTAAACAGGGACATCTGCTAGGGTTTTATGAAACATCCATATCAAAATCCAGCGAAAGTGACCTGATTTGAAATGAAACCGAACACTCCGCAGACCTGCAGGGCCCTGCTGCAGGTGCTGGTCACCGCTGTCTCTCGCCCACTTTGTTACACAAAACAACACTGCAAGGCAGACAGTAACTGTATTTTCTCCTGTGAAATACACTGAGACAATCAATCAAAAGACGCTTCCGAGATAAAACAGGTGACAGGAGGGAACTCAGAACCCAGTGACCCGAGTCCCAGTCGCACCGAGACATCGGCACACGATATTTCACGCAGTGTGCGCGCCTCACTGACTGCTCTTCCTTCTTTGACGCCTCAGGCCTCTGCCAAGCTGAACACTCAGCTCCCCTCTTGGCGCCTGCACCGTGGGCTTTCACACCGCTGCAGAAGGAGGAGAAAAGCTACGGCAGCTTTTGGTCACTCCTCCGTCTACCACACACACTTCAGTCGGGCGCCAGCGGCCGCTCAGGCACGTGGGGCATGTGGGAAAGGAACGCGGCGGCCATGACCCCCACGCACGGCGCTGTGGGGTCAGGGTGAGGGCAGAGACGGGAAGGGCAGGGAGCCTGCAAGTCTAACGGACAGCCTGGCCAAGGTGACAGGGCAGCAGGACACTGCCACGAAGACAGGAACGTAAGCTGAACCATGAAGGGCAATGGGGAGCCGACCGGCCCGCGCAGCCCGGAAGAGCTGCCAGGCGGAGGGAGAGGCCTGGGCAGGAGCCTGCAGGGCCACCTGTCCCCCGCAGACACGCTGGGCACCACAGCGCCAGCCAGGGCAGACGCAGCCTTCTAACCAGACGGTGTGTACAACTCCTACAAGCTATGGTATAAACGAGAAAAATGAGAACAAAAAAAGTTAAGAATTGAAAAACAAAAATGGAAAATTTATACATTTCAAGGAAGGTCCTAATTAATTAAAAAAAAGGAAAACGGTGGATCCTTATCTGTTCACCCCCAAAAAAGCAACTAAAAGCATAGTTTCTCTTCATCAAAAAAAAAAAAAAAAAACATGAAATATTATGATTTAGCAGGGATGCAGATTAGTAAATTCTTAGTTGCACTGAATTGTGATGAGTTTTGGTCGGTGCCACGAGACAGGGACGGGGCTGATATGGCCACGTCAGAGGAGCTGTGACAGGACCGTGCTCTGAGCCCAGGCTTAGATTCCACCACACCCACCACTAGTTCTTTGAACTTGTAAAGTGACTTAACCTCACTGTCGCTCAGTTCCATCTCTGAGAAGAGGGGGCAGTGACACGAAGCTGTGGATGAAGCGCTTTAGCAGAGAAGTGACAAGGCACCACTGTGTCCCTGAACCACCACAGCAGGGATGAAATCACTGTCCTGCAGACAATACATCTTGTAGAAACTACACATCACAACCCAGCCAATCTTCCAATTAAACCATGCTAACTGGACTTTCCCTTATCTAAGGGAAATATAAATATACCTGTAAGTCTAGATTACTCTAAACTTCCTGCTCTTCTAAATAAAGAATTCTGTATGTTGTGACCATCACTGTCTATTAAAGTCTTTAAGATAAAAAAGTCATTTTAACAACAAACTACTTGGCCTATCACTGAATTGAGAGTGGAACAGAAATAACACTATAAATACGATTACCTCAGATTGCTTTCATCCATACATAGTATATAATCAAATGTGGCGAAGTCTTCTTTGGTAATCTAAAATTGAATAGAAGTCAAAATACAGTATTTATATTTATACCATCCAAGCCTAGAGGATCTAAAGCAGTACTTAAAAAACCTGCTATATTTGTGTCTGCTACTCAGTAATGGACAATATAATTAAATGAATAATTTGGGGCACCTTTAAGTTAAAATAGTTAAACCTACTTCCCAAAATCATACTGCAAAGAAATTTTGTTATTAAGTTCCTTGCAATAATCATAAAATAGTGAATATTCAGACATGACGTTCACACTTCGGCTTCACTTCCTCAGTAACAAAGCTCAATTCGGTCAACACAGGAAAATGCCACATTTTTAATCCCTCCGTCCCCACTGTACTGTCATTCTACAAGACGGAGCAGTCCAGGCCTCAGCGACACGGACAGACCATGTCCCGGGAGCGGCCGGTCCCCGCAGAGCACAGACGCTCGAGGAAACAGGCCGAGAGGGGCAAGGGACTGCAGGGATGGTCACTCTGAACGTCCGCGGTTTGAACCTGACACAGGAGAGAAGTCCACGCAGTGCTCCCACTGATGCCAACCGCAACACTCACCACTGTGTTCTGACACAGTTTACAGACAGAAGCCTACTTACAATATAAATGAAATATTACTTTGTGAATTTTGACTACTGTAAATAATGACAGAGTAAGAACACAGACATGCTGTTGAACAAAGGTGGAACGTTTCCAAGAATATGACTTCAATAATAATCTTCCTCACTAAAAAAATCCTCTAAAATATCATTGTACAGTAAAACTACATAGAAGATACTGAAAATCTGGTTAAACAAAGTAGTGATACTCTCTTATAACAATCAGTTGTGTAAAAGAACAATAAATATGCTCATTACTCTGTTAAAAAAGAGAAATTTTGGCTTCTAGTATGTACTTCCATTAAATTACATGTTAATAATTACAGAGGACTGTATTTTGTTAACATTCCCAAGGCACTAACTTATTTCAAAACCTATTAGAATATGTATTATAATATTAAATATTATATTATTTCTCTAAATTAATCACGTGAGAAATGTCCTAGGCTTTAATATTAAACATTTTTTAAATTCTGGATTGACTGTAATTTTTTTCTTAAAGACTTAGTAACTGTTACATGATTTTTACATGTCAAAATAATTAAGAAGAGAAACCGCTAAAACTTACATAAAGAATGCACAGAGAAGGATTCTGCTTGCAGCTCTAAATGAAATAGCTTGTAGCAAATCAACCCTACCACCGAGTAGAAAATGCATTTAAAAAACCAAAATACCTCTTCAAAATCCTCAGGAGACTCCCGTGAAGATCAGGCTCCGTGGGCCGAAGCCTCTCTCCCAATACTTAGCCTGCTGTTGTGGCACAAAAGCAGTCACAGCCTACAGGTAGAAGAATAAGCCTGGCTATGCCCTGATAAACTCTATTTACAAAAAAGAGGCCGGCCATCACCTGCCCACCTGCAGACTCCAGACACAGAAGGAAGCTGAAATTCTCTCCCTCACCACCAAGAGCATTTGCTAATTCTGGGCACTGACTAGGCCTCAGAACAGAGATCTCAAATTGTTTAATAGAATTCTTTTAACTCGTAAAAATTATTTAAGCCCTATGCTATGGTTTGAACGTTCCTCTCAAAGTTCGTGAGTTGGAAACGTAACCCCTAGTGCAACAGCATGGAGAGGTGGCCCTTTAAAAGGTGATTAGGTCATGAGGGCTCTGCCCTCGCAAATGGATCGATGCCTTTATCTGGAGAGTGGGTTCCTGCTACAAGGACCAGCTCACCACGGCCCCTCTCGGGTCTTTGCCCGTCTACCAGCGGATGCGAGCAAGGCCCTCGCCAAGTGCAGCCCCTCAGCGTTGACTTCACAGCCTCCAGAACTGTAAGAAATAAATTCCTGTCCATTATAAATTACCCAGTCTCAGGGATTCTGTTACAGCAGCCCGAAGTGAGCAGATGCCAACAACAAAAGAGAGAAAACAGAACAGAAAAGCAGACTCACGGAGGACCCAGATGTCAGTGTCACCACACTTTACGTAAAGTAACGGTGATGGCTGAACATAAGGCAAGATGCAGAATGTCACCAGAAAATCAAACAAACTTAAATAAGTGAAAGAAATAACAGACACTCAGTAAGTATAGGTTTACAGACTGCTTAAAAACAGCAGAAGGATCAGTGTGTCAGAAAACAGCTCAGTAGAAAACCTCAGACTGAAGAACAAAGTAAAAAGGATGGAAAACAGAGAAAAAAGCACACGAAATGCACATTCAGTATACACACAAGTTGAATCTCAGATGAAAAGAGAAAGAGGAGAAGTAAAATATTAAGAGTTAACAGCCCAGAATTCTCCAAAATTGATGAGAAACATCAAGCCACAAATTCAAGAATCATATTTGGCCTATCATACTAAAACTGCTGAAAACCAAGTAGCAAAAGAAAAACTTAAAGACAGCCAGAGAAAATGACAGATGACAAAAAGACAACTGACTAGATGAATTTTCTAAATGATAAGCAGAAATACTACCAATCTTCAGCAAATTTTTAGAGGGCAGAAAAAGAGGGAGTGTCCCCAACGTATTTCACGAGGCTGCGTGACCCTGACGCGCGTGTCTGATGCTGGGTGATGTCCAGCGGGGCCCCACGCGGGTGCACGTCCTCCCTCACAGCGGCACTGTCTGGGGAGCCCAAACCAGAAACAACCCGAATGTCCATCAAGCGTTGAGTGAATGGACTGTGAAATGACCTCGTGCCCAGAAATGACAACGATGAACTACTGCTACACACATGGAAAACGTCACAAGCAAAAAAAGCTGACAGAAGACAGTATATACTATAATTCCACTTCTATAATGTTAAAAAGGTAGAATGAATTTTTACTGTTATCTCCAGAGGAGTGAGGAGTGGCAGCCAGGACCTCCAGGCTGCACGTACAATCTGTGCACAAGACAATGAGAAGTTTACTGAAGAAAGAATGCCTAATAAAGTAAAACTCTCCATCTACCTGACAGAACTGAGAGCTCATGTACTTAAGAGACTGACTGCAAGAGTCAAAAAGAAATAAGCACCCTAAAAAAATTTATTAAACCTAGGCTGAAAATACTGGGAAAATTAAGATCTTAAGGAATGTAGTTAAGAGTAGTTATCACACAAATTGTGATATTAGTAAAGAAAAAGAACTTACAAACATAACAAAGATCTGATGTGATACTGATTTATAAAACATACCTCATTAGTACTTCAAAATTTTGAACAATAACATTGTTGAGAAAATTTTCTTAAAAGCAGCAGAGAAAAGAAAAATTCAAGAATCAGATTCTGTGCAAATACTATGTCCAATCTGGTAATTAAAACTGTTCTTGAAAGAAAGTTTCTGGCTTTGCTTTTTTAAGGCGTATATATTTAAAATACTTCATTTGCATCTACTTTTATTATGTACTTAGTGTATGAAAAATAATCTGATCGTAACAACATAAAACTTGGAGGTATGAGTGTCTATAATTCTGAAGGACTACTGAAAATAAATCTATATTCTCTGAACTGCAAGTAGAAATTGGCAAGGTATGAAAAAGTCTGAAGAGACAAGAATGGATAAATGATACTGTTCATCAGAAATTTTATACCATCACAGCCAGATTATGAAAACACTTAAGATTTTATTCTCTTTTAAAATGCTTTTATTCGTCTTCATTTATATATGCTATTTATTTTTCCATGAACCATGAGTCCTCAAATGTCATGAATGGCTAATAATGTTTAAAACATTCTACATCCTGGCCGGGCGCGGTAGCTCACGCCTGTAATCCTAGCACTTGGGAGGCCGAGGCGGGCGGATTGTTTGAGCTCAGGAGCTCGAGACCAGCCTGAGCAAGAGCGAGACCCCGTCTCTACTAAAAATAGAAAGAAATTATCTGGCCAACTAAAAATGTATATAAAAAAAATTAGCTGGGCATGGTGGCGCATGCCTGTAGTCCCAGCTACTCAGGAGGCTGAGGCAGTAGGATCGCTTGAGCCCAGGAGTTTGAGGTTGCTGTGAGTTAGGCTGACGCCACGGCACTCACTCTAGCCCGGGCAACAAAGCGAGACTCTGTCTCAAAAAAAAAATACTACATCCTAATTTAACTATGAGTGATGAACCTTAATTTCATACTTAACCATCACATGAGAGTTTAGTTAGGGTATGATAATTTTTTGTGTTAGAGTTTATAAAACTATAAATACCATTTTCAATTTTTAAGGTACCTAAGTGTATTTTTCTGCAACTGGCAAGTATTTTATTGGAAAGAATCTTTATCTTGTATTTGTAATTAAAAAATGCAACTCTGTTGCGTACTTTTGAGAAGAAATTAATTTTATCTTAAGCATGTCTTTATACTCAGTTTCATGTGATTTTATAAAGTAAACTATGAATAACTTGTTCAATATCTACTATACCAAAGTGGTATCTAATGCCCAAGGGTTATCTAGTCATGACTGGGATACAAATACCTTCTTGCACTTAGTATAGATGATGTATCTGAGCATATTTGAATACGCACTAACCAACTTTCAAAAATTTGTTTGCAGATCATGATTAAGTCCTCGAATTATTTTTCCAACTTCACGTTTTTGAGTAGGACATACTTTCCTAGACAGCATACTGTAATTGTGTGTAAATTTGTACACAATTGTGTAATTGTGTGTAAAGTTCATGCTTTGCCTTTCAGTTGTATTGTATCTTCAGTGTTGTTGTTTATAAAGAGGTAAATAGTGCACCATTATTGCAAATGCTTAACTATTTCAATACAATAAATTTGTGTAAAAGTTAAAAAAAAAATGTTCAATCTGCCCAATGAAAATTCCATTTCAGAAAGAGCCAGTCCCTAAGTACTTAAGTAAAGAACTCTTAGAAAATCAACTGCATCTTCTAATGTGTAACATAAACACAAGGCTGTCCTCATGTGAAACTGCAGTGTGCAGCTGTGATTTTACTAGACTTCACACTTAAGTGTGGCCTAACAGACTGTAATTACGTGTCCATCATGGTATCAGCATTACCCTGTGTTTCTAAGGCACTTTACAGTTGAAATAAGGTTTTGTATATATTATATAACTTTATTCTAGCAACAAACTTGTAATATAAGCAGCATAATCACCACGGCCTAAATGTATACCTACAAATTACGCAGAAGAGAAAGAACACCACCACTCAGCTCTAGCTGCCAGCCAGGCTCTCTCATTATAAATTATTTAACTTTTATATGCATTTTGGTAAGCAAATTCCAAAATCATGCCAGTCTTTCAGCAGTGTGTATCTGGAAGGAAACAGTGGGCAGACTAAGCATCCCATTAACACGCAAGTCTGGTTAAGCCTCCCACAACTTCTCAAGTGACGGGACTGTACATGTTAGAAATTGAACAAGAGCTGGTCTACCTGTCTCGCGTTATGGGCTGTGTGAATGCCATGATTTCTCAGGCAGCTCACAGCTCTGGAGTCGGGGGCCCGGCCCACGTTCCAGTCAGAAACAGCGCCGCTGTCAATGACCCACTGAAACACAAAACACATGTCTCAAGTTCAAGGACGGTACCTGCCGGGCAACGTGGCTCATGGGAACGCCGTGCCTCCTCATGCAGCTCTGCCCCCGGTAGTCAGGGGGGTTCCCTATCTCATACCCCGAGGTCGCAGCGCTGTCTATCCTCCACTGCAGGGGAGAAAAACGAAAGATTTTGGCAAGTCCCTGCCCAGTGGCACTCACGTTGGCCTCCCTAAGATGATGAATGGTACTTACATTGTCTGAAACGTTTTGATCAGCTACAAGTTTCCTGAAAACAGCTTCTGCAATGGGTGATCGACAAATGTTACCTTAAAAAAGAGGGGCAGAAAGAGAGAAGTTAGGCTGATGGAAGGGCAGACGCCAGCTCCGTTAGTAACCACTTTCCGTGTGCTGTCCCCAAGGAAGGACCGAGGCCAGCACGACTGTTTGATGCCACTGACTCTGGGGAGAACAGCTGGCCAGGCCAAGCTCAGTGACTTGACACCAGCTGTCCAAGTGCTCAAAGTATAAATGACATAGACATCAGAAGAACTATTTTAACCAAAATCACTGTTTTTCTTGTTGCTACCAATGACCCAGAAGTTAACCATGAAATCAATGAAGCGGATTGCAACCAGCTTATTCTAAAGTGAAATACAACAGAACAGAATTAAATACACAGCCGGCCCTCGGTACACTTGGGGGACTGTTTCCAGAACACCCCCATACCAAACCCCGCACATACGTAAACCCACAAGTTGGCCCTGCAGAACTGCGTATGGGGAAAGTCAGCCCTCATGTATGCAGGTTACTCATCCCACAGACACTGATACTTTTGATCTTCATTGGCCTGAAAAAAATCCACCTATGTAAATCAATCCTTGCAGTTCAAACCCATGTTGTTCAAGGGTCAACTGCATGTATTTTTAAGTATATCACACTGATAAGGATATTGTTTCATAAGACAATATACAAACAATCGTATCAGTGATCAGCAAACTTTTACTGAGCCATCACGTGGGAAGCCCTGTGCCACGAGCACCGTGGACGGCAGGGTGAGCCAGCTCAAGGGTAAGGACACAGCGCTCCAGACCACCCCGCCAGGAGCTCATCAGAGCTCTGGGCCTCTGCAGGACAGACGGGACCACTGACCACATGGCTGGGCTCCATCTCCTGGCCCCTCCGCCCACGTGTGGCTCACAGCCGCCACCCCAGTCGTCCCCTCCACACAGGCTACAGGCTACGGGGGCACCAGGAGTAACAAAGGTGCTCCCAGCACCCTACACCTTGGGGAAGAGGAATTCTGGTGTCTATGGATTGCTTCCTGGGGAGAGACAGCAAGGTGCCTCTGAGGCCAACCAACCTCCTTTAGCTCAAAGCCATTCCAGGGCAGTTAGGTGACCTCCCAGGAGCCAGGACAAGCGCCAAACTCCTTACTACACAGGGCAAAAAGATAAAGGACATAAAATCCCCTCTCAAAATAGAGCTACCATGTGCTGAGCAATGTAGTTAGGGAGTTAGGTTAACTATAATAAAATAAGAAAATAAATGCTAATGAGCAATACAGCACAGGGACACAGAAAAGGACTCTACAGAGCATAAACAAGACATGAGAAAATTTCTTACCAGAAAAAAAGGAAGATTAGAACTGATGTTTAAAGGATGCGGAGGATGACAATGGGCAGAGGAAGGAAAGGCACTGAGAACTGTCGGCCCAGCAGGGAGGCTGAGCGTGTGCCCAAGGCTGGTGCCCAGGAGCCCTGCAACACTGGCAAGGATTCGGGCTCAGTGTAGCCACTGCGGTGAGAGACTGAAGGTTTTGGGCAAAGGGTAATGTGACTTAGTCAACAAAGGTATTTTGTACGCCTACTATTGAAGAGCCAAGCATGTTGCCCCAGCCTGAAGACAGAAAGTTGTTCAGGGCACAGACCCCTCTTCCTACGCGGTGGATGGACAGCCAGCAGGGACAAGGAAACGTGAGAAGAGCACAGGACGGAAACAAAGGCCATCTCGGGCTAATATGACACAGCAAATAAGAAAGCGTAAGGGCGGAAAGGTGTGAGACTGTCCCTCACATATGGTAAGGGTCACGCGGCACTGCTATAACAAAGACAGGTTAACAAGAGAAAAGCATGACAAATTAATCAATCGAAGTTATACGTGACATGGGAGCCTTCAGAAAGCAGACCCAAAGACCCAGGGAAAAGCAATTTTATGCCTGGGTTCCATGAACAATGAGATTACACAAAGGACATGTCACAGACTAATGTCACAGACCGCGAGGAAACTCCACAAGGCCTGCCTGTTCAGACTCTTCTGGGCCTGTGCGTGTGGCGTTCCTCCCTCCAGTGTGGGGCAGGACCCCTCCGGAAAGAGGCCTTCCAGGGAGAAGGGGGAGGCCCCTCTAGGGTCTCTGGCTGGCTCTGAGAGGACTCAGAGTTTCTGTGGCCCACCTTGGGGAAGGGGAATTCTGGTTTCTATGGATTGCTTCCTGGGGAGAGACAGGAAGGTGCCTCTGAGTCTGCTCTGAGGCCGACCAACCTCCTTTAGCTCAAAGCCAAACGCCCTACTTTGGGTATCGTGTTCGGACCTCAAACACTGGGAACTGAATTAAGGAAAGAGAAGTGAAGGGAGGGAAAAGGGAAACTGACAGATGAGAGATTTTACTCTGTTAATATCAGAATCTTCTGGTTTATGATAAACATGTACAATTAGAATGTTCTAGTGTGAATCACAAGCGACTCCCTAGTCCATGAAACAACTCATTGCCTTCACAACATTCTTCAGTTTCTACATTGTAAGACTTAAGTATATTTTGTACTTTTTTTCCAGATTGTGGTTTCCATAGTAAAAAGTTTATCTATAAACCATGAAGGGAAAGAAGACAAATTAACCTCGGATGTCCTCTATATGCTGATTTGTGTTGTGAAGTTTCTCCTTTCCACATTCTAAATTGTTTAGTTTTTTAACACATTAACTGCCCTGTGAGTTGTATTTAACTCACACTAGTTTTGAGCCCAGGACCTCATGAAGCATATGTAACTCACACATCTCTTCACCTTGGGAGCCGTGAGAACTATTTTTCAAATTGCATATAACTCACACACAGAAAATAAAAAATAACATTAAATTAGAATGAGTCATTTTGTCTTCGAAGTTTTTATTCTATTTTTGTGATAAATCCCTGTGGCCCCAAGGAAAAAAAAATTTTTTCTAGTGTGAAAGTCAAGGTGTCAAACAGATATTATCATCAGCACTATTTTAATTACTAAAAGGCTTCTTATGGGTGTGTAATTATTTTACCTGTCGCCATATACCTTAGATATCTTGGAAAAACCTTGAACAGCGAACACTCCATTCCAAAACTAAGACAACTGTTATTATTTTGGAACTCTAGAAGTAGTAATAGATGCCTAATATGGCAGCATCTAAAGACATAATAAAAAGACTAGCTTCATCCCCTTACAAAAAATTATCATTAACTGAAAAGTCACACCTCAGTTTTCCCACCATACAAAAACTTGGACTATTTACTTTCTGGAAGGCTAATACTTTGCCCTCTTGGTTTCGAAAGTGACACCCCCAGATTAACGTGCTATTAAACTGGAGCTCATCGGCATCACTGATCACAGGACTTCAGGTTCCACCCATGTGTCAAGGTCTAAAAACTTAAAATGCCACCTTCAGATTTCTTTAGAAAAAGCTTCAGTACGTGAAGTCTCAAGTTTGCTTTTTCCAACTGAGGCAGCCTATGGCACACCCTTCCTCAACACCTTCATTTCAAGGACGGAGACTCACAAAAGACGACGGCTGAGCTCCACGAGAGCAGGGGCTGTGTCTGCTTCACCTGCTGAAGGACCCGCACCCAGCAGTGCGTGGCGCAGGGGCAGCCTGACTGTCTCCGCCACCCGCAGGCTGGCGCACAGCCCCCAGATCACGCTCCCTGGTTGGTCTCTGTCTCACAACACAAAGCACTCCAGGCAATCTTGCTGCAACAAGGAGCTCAGTTCTTTCCTGCCATTAGCCTTCCCAATGAAAAACCTTTCATGCTTCTCTGTACTTCAGTCTCAAAAGGGTTTGAATAAATGCTTTGAAGGAATAAAATTTTGTATTTCAAAACCATACAGTTCTTACTGTCCTGTGTATGGCTGTCACATAAAATGGTATTTGTATACATCAAATCTTCCCAGAAGGCAACTATTCACCACCTGACTATAAGGGCATGCCCCTCCCTCAGCCTAATCGCAACACAACAGCTGGGGGAAACTTCTTTTTAATCTTAAAATAAGATTTCCCACCTCTGCGCAAACCCCTCCAGTGACTTATCTCACTCAGGGCAAGCCCAAGCCTCCACATGGCCTCCCAAGATCTGGACCCAAAACAGGTCCGAAAACCAAGGCTCACAGCCACCACCTTTGCCTTTGTGTACAGCCTACAAAGCTAATAATTTCCATATCGTTGAGTAGCTGAAAAACACTCAGAAGTGGTGATGTGAAAATTATATTAAGTTCCAACTCTGGTATCCAGAAATAAAGGCCTATTGGAAGAGACCTGAATTCAACTGTTTACATGACAACAGTCTAGGGCTGCCTCCCCCCTACACCTTTGGTGTGACCCGCAAGTCTAAAATATTTACTCTCTGGCTCTTTACAGGAGTTCGCAGATTCCACTGTATTCAGGAATTAACTTCTCCCTGTACAGATATCTAAAATGAGAAAACATTCATTCAGATTATCTGCTGAGCCCTCAGGGACAGATGAGGCATCGTGGCTGAGGAAATCTACCTGGTCAGTCCTGGCAGCCACAGTGGCTTCCCTGCCGTTCTGGGGCACAGCTACTGCTCTCCCTTCACCTGCTTTCCTCTGGGCCCACGGGGCTTCTCCAAAACATCTAGGCTTGCCTCCTCATTCCCTTAAGTTTTGCTCAAAATCACTTTCCAGGAGGGGCCTTCCCCGACCGTCCTACTCAAAACTGACCTCCACTCCCACCCCGGTTCCTGCTTTGTCCTTCTTTTAACACTTCACAGCAGCTGACTGAGCAACCAATGACTACTTGCTGTTGACTGAGATAGAATACAAGTGCTAGAGAGGCGGAAATTTTTCCCATTTTGCTCACTACAATACATATCCCTAGTACTTAGCGTAGCGCCTGGCATATAGGAGGTGCTCAAAAAACAATTACTGACTTGAATTGATGATAAACACAGTAGTCCTCCTTTATCTGAGGTTTCACTTTCTTTCCACAGTTTCAGTTACTAGCAGTCAACCTCAGTCTCAAAATATTAAATGGAAATTCCAGAAATAAACAGTTCGTAAGTTTTAAACCTTGTGCTGTTCTGAGTAGTGTGATGAAATGTGCTGTCCAGCTAGGTCCTGCCCCAGAAGTGAATCATCCGCTTGTGGGGCATATTCACACTGCCCGCCCATTAGTCACCTAGGAGCCGTCTCAGTGATCAGATCTACTGTAGTGGCATCACAGTGCTCCTGTTCAAGTCACCTTTATTTTACGTAACGATGGCTCCAAAGTACAGAAGTGATGCTGGCGGTTTGGAGGTGCCACAGAGGAGCTGTAAAGTGCCTCCTTTAAGTGAAAAGGCGAAAGTTCTCCACCTCACAGGGAAAGAAAAAAAAAATCCCATGCTGAGGTTGCTAAGATCTACAGTAAGAACAGGTTTTCTATCTGTGAAGTTATGAAGAAGGAAAAAGAAATTCCTGTTAGTTTTGCTCTCTCACCTGAAACTCCACAACCACAGTGCATAAGTGCTTAGTTAAGATGGCAAAGGCACTAAATTTGTGGAAGACGTAAGTAGAATTGACGGCGATTGGGTCTGGTACTATCTACCATTTCAGTCATCCCCTCGGAGGTCTTGGAACATATGCCCCGAGGACAAAGTGGAACTGCTTTATGTACAAGCACATACTTCCCCATTAACAGCCACCATGGGACATTGGACCACCACAGTCACAACGCTAAGGAAAAATAAACAAGGCAACGGAATACTATTTGGTACCCAACCTGAGCTAAGCTACTGTTTACGAAACTTGTTGACTGTATCAGTCAGCCTTCAATGAAGCTCTTAAAAGTCAAGTGATGCCCACTACCAAAGTGAAACAAAGTGAGCCTTCCCCTTCTTCCCTCATAAAAATGAGCTTCAACAAATGCCTAGTGAATGTCTGTCATACATTGTCCTAAAGCTGGAAATGACAATACAAAATAAGCCAGTTATTGCCCTCAAGAAAATTAAATCTAGCTGGAATCTCAACAGGCTATCAAATAATTAAAACAAAATTTGTGTAATAAGAGATGTTTTAAGGGATCACATGAAGCAACCAGTGGACTGGGAAAGCAAAGGAGGAAATATAAATAAAATCGAAGGCTTGCCAGGCAAAATGGGCACCCAGTATTGGAGGCACATCAAGCCTCTGAAGTGGCTGGAGATCTGCAGAAGGTTCTAGAAGGCAGTGCCCAGAGGGTGTGGGCGAGAAAAGGTAAAGGAGACAGAGCAGGCAGGGTCTGGTGGGCTCCTCTGCAGGAAACGCAAACTCGTAAGATTTCAAGGAACCGCACCGCTGACAGGGCGGAGGCACTGAGGAATATAACCGTGCAGTGCTCCACCAAAGGAAGACCCCTGAAAACTAAAGGGACAGTGAAGTCTACTTTGAGTAAGGAAGGAAAGCTGTATAATTCGAGCTGCAAGGTACCTGAAGATTAAAAAAAAAATCCTTCATTTCTCGCTTAGACAAAGGTTACATAGGGACCTGGAGAATCAGTTCTCCCAGTCTTGCCTTTTACACCCAAGAAACCCAAAACCATAGCAGTTCAGGTCCCGTTAGCTCGGAACCATGTCTGAGTATGAGCTAAGGAAACCGGCAAGAAACCCAGTGTCGTCATGGTCCTCCGGAGGCCTTCAAGAGACCCCATCAGTCCGGTAGCCCCAGGCCTACCTGGGCACAACGAAAAGAACCCTGACTTGGAGGAACTGTGGCTGCACGTGCCAGGGGACCCGGGTGGAGGGGGCTGGGCGGGGACGAGGAGAGGGGCTGGGTAGGGGCAGGAGAGGAGTGGAGGGGGCGGAGAGGAGCTGAAGAGGGGCAGGGGCAGGAGAGGGGCTGGGCAGGGGCAGGAGAGGGGCTGGGCAGGGGCAGGGGAGGAGCGGAGACGGGCGGGGGCAGGAGAGGCACTGGCAGAGGCGCGGCACGGGGCCGCTCCAGGCCACCCTCGGCCCACCAGGTCTTCTGGTCCCGGCTCCTCCCGCTCAGGTTCCAGGACCGGCGGAGCGGCCCACCGCCCACAAGGCCCACCCAGCCCTCCGGGAAGAGTCAGAGCGGGCGTAGGCCGGCGCCCTCTTACCCAGACAGACGAACAGCACCGACTGGGGCACCACCTCCGCCATCTTCCAGCACACGGGCGCCGGGAGACCGCGTCGGCCAAACTGGGCGCCGCGCACGCGTACTGCCAGCCTCCCGGACGCGCCTGCGCAGTCGGCTCCAGCACCTCCCGCGCCGTGTGGAGGCCAGCACCTGCGCAGTCGGCTCCCACGCGCCCGTGGGGGCGGTCCTTGAGGGCTCTAGTGGGGGCGGAGCCACGACTCACCTGGAGGGGGGAGGAGCCGGCGAGGGCGGGGCAGCGACTCACCTGGTGGGAGGGCCGGGGAGGCGGAGGGAACGGAGCCCAGGGGAGCGGGGCCCAGGGGCCGGGGTCACCGTGGGTGCGGCTGCGCGGGGTGGGGGCAGCGCTGGGCCCAGTCCGGGAACTGCGCCTGCGACCGTCCTGCCGCGGGGCCGTCGGGTTTTCCTAGTTTAAAAAGAGGGGCGAGGGGGTCGGCGCGGCCCCCCGGCTGCCCCGGGAGTCGGGTCGTGTGTTCCGCGAGGTGCGCAAAGCCGCTGCTGCGCTGCGGCACAGCCAGGTGCGCTCCCCCCGCACCTGAGGCAGGTGCGCACCTGGCGGGCGCCCCGCCCAGAGGCGGAGCCGGGCGCGCTTCCTGTTCCTGGAGGGGCGCGGGCGCCGGCGGGACTGGCTCGGCGCGAGTGAGTAGCGGGCGGGGGTCGTCGGCTGACGACGGCGGCCCCGGGCGGTCCCCGTCGGGCGGCGGTTGGCGAGGTCGTTCCGTGATTGGCGCGATGTCAGATGAGCCGCTCGCGGGACTCTGACCATGGTCTTCCCGTTGCCGGCCGAGCCCCGGGTTTGGTGCCGAGGACTGTGTCCCGCCGCGCCGCCCTGCGTTCGGAATCGCGGTCCGCGGCGTCTGGGCTGGCTGGGGCGTGGCTGGAGCCGGGAGGCGCCTTCGCCCCGGTGCGCGGTGCCTGGCTGGACCCAGTCGGGGTTGGGCGGTACCGGGCCCGCGCGCACCTGGCCGCCGGGGCCGCGGGGTCGCTGCGAACGCCGGGCCGGGCCTCTGGCGCCCGCGACGGCCTTTCCGTACCCAAGTGTGACGCTGCCCGAATCGGCCGGCGGCCGCGGGGACGGGCGTTGCGCTCACGGCCGGCGGCAAACGCCGTTTTCGCTGTTTGCACGACTGCGCGGGTGTGGCCACCGCTCGGAGGCTGAGCCGAGAGGTCGATGCCGGGAGGGACCTGCCCACCGGGTCTGGGCTGGCGCGTCCTGCCGGGGGAGAGGGGCCTTGGGTTCCTCCTCCGCACTTCCTCGCAGGCGTTTTTGCTGAAATGTGGGGAAATGCCCGAATAATAGCGAGTGAGGAAACCGCGCGCACAGTTGGGAGAAACAGCCGGCGTCAGTCTAAGGGCGGGTGTGCGGCGCCGGCCTGTCATGAGATTCCTGTACAGTGACTGGTATTCACAAATTACTAGTTGGAGGGTAAAATAACCAAGTAAGCGATAACCTCCGTCCGGTTCATCGTGTTTAAATTAAGGAGAATGAGTTATTTGGTTCACTGATGTTCTATTAAAATTTCTGTAAAACGAGTAAACACTACCCTTCATCCTTTGTAAGAGAAAAAAAAAAATTTCAATCTTTGCTCATCAAGAGTGACTGGACACTTTTATTCCGTTTGGGAAATCGTTACTGTGAGGAGGTTTGTCACTAAGCAGAAATAAGGATTTGGTATGTCAAAGCGACAGAAAGTGGATCCAGGGCAAAGGGGTCGTTGTTTGCTGCCAGGACTCGCTGCCGTGGCGGTGAAGTCCTTGCGCACACCAGCTTACTTGCAAACGGCACCGTAATAAGACATAATTCCCTGCAATGTAAGACCTGAACACATTGAATTTTTAAATTTTATCTGGGGAGAGTCCATGTTGCACCGCAAATGATCAGTGGCACGTGGGGTCCTGTCTGAGCCAGCGCACTCTTCAGTTGAGGAAAGAAGCGGCAGACACAGATGGAGGGTTTTCTGATCCCACAGGCATCCTCTCCTCACTTCTCACTCCGTCCCCACCCACAGCCTGGGCCCCGGGAACACTACTAGTTGACTCCAAGTGGTCAGTTTTGTTTAAAGTTCAGATTAGGGAAGTTAATGGTCTGAGCAGAGACGCAGGTTTTGATTTTGAGACTGACAAGCTTTGTCTCCTTAAGACAAAGAAAATAATTAAACCAAGGCCACAGAAAGATAAGAATTGATTTAAGAAATAAAGATCATAGTTCTTTGGCAGGGGTGTTCAGAATGGCATCATATTAATAAAAGTAGCTAAAGGCAGCATTTCAAAGCCTCTTTAAAGATTACAGTTTCTTTTATTTTGGCTAAGATTTAATCAATTTATTCTAAATATATCCTCAACAATATTCTAGTTTCTTTGACTCTGGATGGAATTTTATCAGTAAGTTAGCCTCCATCTCATATAAATTATAAGGTTTAATAATTTGATTAACATGTAATTAATGGAAATTTGGAAAACCAAATTGACTACACTTGCTCCTCCTATAGGTACTCTTTTCATAACAGAGAGACCATTGAGGAAAATGACACAGTGGAAGTTTGGGAATCCCTGAACTCTGGTCCCAGCCTTCATTCGGGACGCTGGGGGGAGACCCAGACTGGAAACAGTAGTCAGCTCTCTGGTGGCAATTTACTCCAAGGGGCATTCTCACGTCACTCTTTGCCCCCAGTGACCTTAGCCCTGAGTTTGTTGACTTATAGTCAATGTGTAAAACTACTTCCAGTTCTTATGTTTGTTTTAGCTCTTGAAGTTTTCAAAGTAAAAGTTTTCTTCCCTGTATTTTATAAGCCCTTCCTAATTTTTATGAAATTGTCTTACTATGGGAAATTTCAAACATTTTAATTGCTTTTTAAAGAAAACCTTACATCTAAGAGTTTCTTAGCTTTAGGTTTGGCGGCCACTTCCCTTAGGAAAAATCTAAAATACTTAACAGAAAAGTTGCTTGGCCTTGGAATTCAAGAGACTTAAAACTTTTGTGAATGTTCAGATGCTAACTGTGGCTTACGGTTTAAGAGGGAGGCTTCATTAGTGATGACATGTTTTCATAACTGCAGCAATGTGGTAGAATATGATACCAGCTTGCTGGTCAGACCACAATCTGTGTGCCTGTGGCAGAACAGAGGAAAAATGGGAGAGTAAGCCATTATTTGACGCCGAGGACAGGAATTGAGGCTTATACCTAAATTTTTAATTTATATATATTTTTCTGACAAATTCCCTGCACATAGCTGTATGACCAGGCAATATCATTTTATCTGAAGCTTAACAGAATCTGTAATGTTTTCTGTAGTTGAGCTGACACACTGGAGATGCCCTGACAGTGACCAGCCTTGTCAACAACTAGTTCTCAATAGCACAGGACTGGGTCTGGGAAGGGGTCTGGGATCCACGGGATGCTACACTGCGTCAGATCCCAGGGCCCACAGGGTCCCAGGCTCCATCTGGTCCCGGGGTCTGCAGGGTGTCAGACTCCATCTGATCCCGGGGTCTGCAGGGTGTCAGACTCCATCTGATCCCAGGGTCTGCAGGGTGCTGGGCTGCACCTGGTCCAGGGGTCCCCAGGGTGCTGGGCTGCACCTGGTCCAGGGATCCCCAGGGTGCTGGGCTGGGTCTGGTCCAGGGGTCCCCAGGGTGCTGGGCCGCACCTGGTGCAGGGGTCCCCAGGGTGCTGGGCTGGGTCTGGTCCAGGGGTCCCCAGGGTGCTGGGCTGGGTCTGGTCCTGGGTCCAGCAGCTCCTCCTGTGTTTACAAAACAGGCCTGGCCTGCCCGTACAGCAGGGTGTTTACAGCAGCAACTCTCCACAAGGAATTTGCTCGTTTGACTGTCTAATACCGCTTGGTTGAGAGAGTTCAAAGCAGAAAGTCTTTCGAGGGTACAAGACTTCTGTATTATTTACTGTGCTTTAGTTGCATGTGTCAGAAAATGGGGTCTGAATTGGCTTGAATAGAAAAAGAGTTTACTGGTCCATGTGACTTGGTCCAGAGCTACTTGTGACTTGAATCCAGCTCGTCAGAGCCCCCGTCCTCTCTCCACCTGCCAACCTGTGCACGACTTCGGTCTCAGCCTCTCCCCTTACGGAGACAAAACCCTGCTGCAGGTCGGAAGGGAAGTGCGTTGGGAAAGGTCTTTCTGGCAGCTCCCACGTAAGTCCCTCATCTGATGCTTGTGACCAACTTTGACTCGGAAGCTCTGCTGTGGCCACAGGAGGAGATCTGGCCTAACACTGCAGACTGGGTCACCTGCTCCACTGCCAGGGCCGCGGCTGCAGCGTGCGGACGCAGGCAAAAAGCCCTGGCTTCTGAAATAAAGCGGATTGAATATTCAGCAAAAAGAACAAGTCCCCACTACAGTGAGCCTATTCAGACGTGTTGAGCACCTAGATACATGGTATATGTAACATGACATATAGATATACATGTAGACATGATGTAACTGTGTGATATGGATATATGGGATTAAAATGTAGGGAGCGTCTAGATACATGAACAAGGCCCATTTAGGAGTCCTGGTCTGTCAGGATCGTACAATCTAGTGGTAGAAAGGTGTGAGTACAAAGGAAGTAGGAAGAAAAGACAGCTGTGAGTCTCAAATCACAAACTTGAGTGCCAGAAATATAAAAATTTTATCATGAGCCCTCATTTTCAGCCAATCCTGGGCCTCCCTTTCTCCCTGGAGGGTTGACAAGGTGACTGATGTGTGTCCTCAGCACACACACAGCGCTGCCTGCCTGTCTTTGCTTTTCATTAACCCTGAAGATACTGCTAAGCCAACCCTCATGTCCTTCACCAGGTCCTGAGAGTCCAGTCTCTTCCAGAGTAAGAACAAGGTTTCCCTCGGCAGGTGGAGTCCCTGACTCACCGTGTCTTCTGGGGCGAGCTTACCTATGCCCTTGGCACTCACGCCCTGTGCTACTGTGCTCACATCTCCCTGTTTGTTTTCGTTTGTTACTGTCCTGGGGTGGGGCTCTTTGGGGCACCACACCACCAACTGGTACCTTGCTGTCCTCTGACCTCCTCTCTCCCAAGGCCTAGGAAATGCTACAGAGTCTGAGAAGCACAGAAACTTTGCTATTACTGAGCACATTTGCTTCTAAATCCATTGGGTTTTATATGTAAATGAATCTACGAAGGGATTTTACTTTTATTTCCCAAATGCCACACAAATGCTTCATTCATTTAACAGATATTTAGTGGGCACTTGCTATAGGTCAGCCATTATGGTGTGTGCTGGGATGTTACAGTGAAAATAGTCAGTGTGCTTACCTTCCTGGAGCTACATTCTAGTGAGGAAGGCGTGCAACAAACATATTTATATAAATACACACACGTAGTGGTGGTGTAGGCCATGGGGCAGACTGAATATCCCAATATGATGGGAAAACCTTGAGAGACCTAAGCAATGCAGTAATATTATCTGAGATATTACTTAGAGGGAGCCTTTCTTTGGAAGGCTAAAGTAATCAAAAGAGTCAGAATCTAGTTTAAAGAGAGTTTATTCAAGTGCAAAGTTGAGGACGCTGCCCGGGAAGAACAGACCCTAAAGAATGGAAGTCAGTGTTCCAAACTGTAGGACTTTGGGATTACGTATATAGACAAAGCTCAGGAAAGTTTCACAGAACTTTAACATCTTTCGGTGATCTGATTAGTTGAGATGGTCCTTTTCTTTCGGGAAAGATACATGGAATAGTCCACACTCAAGATGTGACAGGGTGTCTCGGGCACCATCTGGTCTGAGTTGGTGCAGGACAGTGGAGGAGGCAGTTAATCCACAACATAGATCAGCGGTGGAGTCGGGGGGCTGGTCTCTAGTCTCTCCTGGTCATTTACAGAACAAGAACGATGAGGAAGAGGGTGAAGCTGTAATCTAAGAAGCAGAATTGCAAACATGCTACATGACTCAGTCTCCAGGATTTAACTTCCCGCCTGGCATAATAAATGTACAGGGCCCTGAAATTTTATTTTTTACATTTCCCCCTTCTCTGCACAGTCTTTTGGAGAAAGCATTGCAGAAGAAGCAGGTATTTAGGTCATATTTAGGTCAAAATTCCACATCACTAGGAAGGCTCATTCCTAGGAAGTCATGTCCCAAGGAGTGGGGGCAGGAGACGTCTCAGTGAGGGATTTAAAGACTTCCAGAAGCCAAATTGTGATGGCATCACAGGGTGACAACAGTGAGACCTCAGGCAAGTCACTGACTTATATAGCTGCTGTCACTCGTTGAATCATCTCTAATTCAGAATACCATGAGCTTGGTTTTCTCTGGAGAAGTAAAACAATGAAAGAGACATAGTAGAAATATCATGCACATAAGGAATATAATTAAAAAGAATTTTTGTGTCAGGACAAAAACGACCTATCCCATTGGGGAGTCCACAGAAAACATCATGAAGAAAATTAAAACCCAGTCCTTCTTTAGAGACTTTTTGTAGCCAAGAAATAATCCAGGATTATTGGGACCAATTTACTTGCAAACTAAGTTGTAGTATTATACTTGGCCTGATTATTTGCATAAGTGCAACAAGAAGAGTGAATGGCTTCATAGGCTCTTTTAAGTTGACTTTGCTGGAACTTTTTATAAGGCATTTCAGATTAGATTTTTAAAAGCCTTGAGGTTAGGAAGCCCAGCCAAGGATTCACTATCAGACTGTGCCTGTAATACCTGTGTGGAGCTGGTGAATTTCTCTCTTCCCAAGGTTTCCAAAATATCTTCTGGTTCCTGGGCCTGCCAAAAAGTGACATTTTTTACTTACGACAAGGTCAGAAACCTTGTAAAGGAACCATGTAGACAAGGTACCAGGCCAGTCTTTCCAAGGGTCTTTTCAATCAGCTCTGTAAAGTCAGCCTGAATTCCCAGAAACAAGCTGGCGGTATCTGAAAATTTGCCATTACAGTCAAGCCTTGGTAAAATAGCCAACTGTGTCCTGTTACAAATGAAAACAGATTCTCACTGAACTTACTCCAATAGCTATAACTATATTACCATAAAATAAGAATACTCATGAATAGTTTCCAAATTTGAGGGAAATTAGGTAGAGAAAAAGGCAAATGTTTCAATTCTCACAAAAGTATGGTTTACCTAATTTCTTTCTTTTTTTTTTTTTTTTTTTTTTTTGGGACAGAGTCTCACTCTGTTGCCCAGGCTAGAGTGAGTGCCGTGGCGTCAGCCTAGCTCACAGCAACCTCAAACTCCTGGGCTCAAGCAATCCTACTGCCTCAGCCTCCCGAGTAGCTGGGACTATAGCCATGTGCCACCATGCCCGGCTAATTTTTTCTATATATACATATTTTTTTTTTAGTTGGCCAGATAATTTCTTTCTATTTTTAGTGGAGACGGGGTCTCGCTCTTGCTCAGGCTGGTCTCGAACTCCTGACCTCGAGTGATCCACCCGCCTTGGCCTCCCAGAATGCTAGGATTACAGACGTGAGCCACCACGCCCTCAATTTCTTTAAGCTATAAATAACTCAAAAAAGTTTTCTTGACTCTGGAAAACAAAATATAAAAAGAATCAACAATGCTTCAAAAAAAAAAAGTCATAAAAATCGTTTTAGTCCTCTGCCAGTTCAATCCCTTGTAATTCTTGTTCTGCTTGATGTTGTGTTAGCAATCATGAATATTTCAGCTTTTTAATTAGAGTCCTGGAAGTTCTTACCAGTCCAATGGTGTGACCTACAAATCTATCAGAAACCCGTCCCCAAGAGTACTTGTCAGTGTCCTTGCCATGAATTTCCTTGAAGAAAAGGCAAAATTTTGTATGGTAGCCAACTGCAAACTGCTTATTTGACAAAAATCAAAGTAAAACAATAATTGTCTGCGATGAGAAACGACTTAGAGTAGCCATGGCTAAAGATGCAATTGATAAGGATATTTGGTTATTTGTTTGCATACAGCAATTTAACATAATGACCATAATTATTACTAAAAACATATACCAAGACATCAAGATTTTAGGAATATCACATAATTTTGGAGCACATATTAATAACACATTTATACAAATATAAAGAAAGCAAACCATCATTTCTTATTTGACAATGCTTCCCTTATTATTCTAACGTACCCAGTAAGCCTGTAAGTAACCCTAATGTATCGCTCTTGGTCTTCTAGGGGTTTCTGTTTGTTATGTGCAAGTTAATTTGGGAATAAAAGACTTAATTTTAGAATTTAAAATATAATTTTGAAAGTATGTCTAATATCAAAGGTTTAAAACACTTGATATCAAAACAGGATCACAGGTCACTATAAATTAAGTCATTTATTTGCTTAACCAAAGTGATAATTCAAAGATTTTAAAAAGTAGAAACCTTACTTGTTGATACAGAGGAGACTCAGTTTCCAAAAAAAATCAACAGATCCAATAAAGGCAGCATGAGATCTTATTTTCCTCTCTCCTTTCTTGTTTTTTTGGGGTTTTTTTGCAATTTACTTGGAAAATAAACAAAAATCTTTTACTATCTGTTATTAATACTACATGAAAATTTTGTTCCAAAGAGAAAACCAAATTCTACCTATTCATCAGTATATTATTAATGTAAACACTAATTTTAATAAAATCTTATAGACAGATCCATCCAATCTCAGTCAGCTTTAGTCAAACAAGATAAGATTTCCATAAACCTTTTAGAACCTTTTACAAAATTTCTTTCATTTTCTTTTTTTCCAACTTTATATATTCATTTAGTTTTATCTATCATTTTTAAAAATTTTAAAACAACCTTTAATTATCCTCACAAACTAGACAAATTCATCTTTTGTTTAATAAAAAGCTCATTTTTATGTCTTTTTATAGCCTTTCTCCAAAAACATTTTATTTTATATACTTTGCATACAAAATTGTTTTTTCATGTCTAGTAGTTTTAATTACATATATTAATTGCCATGTTAACTCTTAGTAACCCTAATTTTCACTGAAAAACCTAGGAAGTAAGCAATTTTAATTGTGTACTAGATGCAGAGCCCAGGACAAAGGATGCAGCTGAGATGAGGGGGCTGGTCTCTGATCTCTCCTGGTCATTTACAGAACAAGAACGATGAGGAAGAGGGTTAAGCTGTAACCTCAGAAGCAGAATTGCAAACATGCTATATGCCTACGGTTTCCCTTTATTGCTGTGCCTTGTTTGTGGGATTCCTTCATACCCAGATCACAAAGATATTTTCTATTATGTTTTTTCTAAAAGTATTAAATTTTGCTTTTAATGTTTAGTCTTTTAATACATTGAATTTTTTTGTGTATGATATAATATGGTAATCTAATTTTATTTCATTTTGGTATAAATGACCAGTTATCCCAGAATAATTAGTAATCTACCATGTCATCTCTGTCATATATTTTTAACAATTATTTTTCTTGCTTTTTGTCATGAAGGTGACATTTTTAATTAAGTATTGTGACTCAGTCAAGAAATTATGTTGTATATTTTAAAAATGTTAGGTTCTTGCCTTACATCCTATACCAATATAAGCTTGAGATGGATCAAATGTTTAATGTAACATAAAAGCTCTGGGAGAAAATAGAAAATAATAGTTGTTTGATCAATTAATTGATCGAGACAGGGTCTTGCTCTGTTGCCCAGGCTGCAGTGTAGTGGCACAATCGCAGCTCACTGTAACCTTGAACTCCTGGCCTCCAGTGATCCTCCTGCCTCAGCCTCCCAAAGTGCTGGGATTTCGGGCCTGAGTCACCTCACCTAGCTGTTTTTTAAACGAAGGCCTTTATTCATGGTAATAGGTAGAAAGATGAATATAGAAGGTCCAGAGAAATGTTGCTATATAAATAAAGACAAGTGCTGAAAACTGTAAATAAAATTTAAAACCAGCAAGCCGAGCTATAGACTTGCAACATAATTAAATTTATAGACAGAAGGAGTATGACACCAGAAAAATCGTCCTACCGGGGACTCTATACACAAAAAAACATAAAAACAAGCCCTGAAGAGCTCGAGCTGATCTGCAAGTGCAAAGCTTTTTAAAGGAGACAAAATCTAGGCACTCGGCATGTCAGTTTTTAGTGTGCACAATAGTGGATCTAACGCCATCATATTTGACTAGAAGTGAGTAGAAACAGGAAAACATAACCCATAACTGGGAGAAGAATCCAAAAAACCCCAGAAGTGACAGAGATGATACAATTGTCACAGGAGGATTTAAAATGCCCATTTTAACTATGCCAGAGATTTAAAGAACGGCGTAGACATAAAGCAGACAGAAATGAAAGGTGTGGAAAACAACCAAATGGGAGAGTTGAAAACACCATATTTGAAATGAAAAATTTATTGGATGGTACGAATAGCAGATTTTAAAAAAACAGTGAACTTGAAGACACAGCAGCCAAAACTATCCAAAGAGAAGCAGAGTGGGGGAACAAATGGACGTACCTGAGTGGCCTGCAGAAAGACAGTCGAGTGACCTAAGCCATGTGGCGCGTGAGCACCAGCACCAAGAGGGCGGGTGGGGTTTAAATGACGCCTCCAGAACTTGAACAGACACCTCTGGGGAAATGGCAAGGCAGACCAAAGACTGAGAAAAAAACATTTAAAAAATATATATTGAAGAGGGAGATGTGTAAAGATCTTTTACAACCAAGAAAATAGAAGACGACACACTTTTAAAAATGGGCGAACGATTTGGACGCCTACTTCAAAACAGAAATAAGCAGAGGAAACAGTGTTCAGTGTCATCGGTCGTCTGGGATATGAAAATTAAATCCACAACGAGACGTCACTACACACCCACTAAAATAACTGAAATTTACAAAGCCGGCCAGTCCCAGTGTTGGCGAGGAAGTGGAACAGCCCCAGCTCCAAAGCTCTGGTGGGGGTCGGAGGTGGCAGGTCACCGAGGGACCCCTGGGCAGCTCCTTGCAGAGTTACGCGTACACTGACACATAACTGTTCCTGCCCTAAAAACTACCCGAGAGAAATGAAACATTGTCCCACAAAAGACTTACACAGGAATATTTGCAGCAGTTTTACTGGGAATAGCCAAAAACGGAAACAATCCCACTGACGGTCAGGAGTGAGGGGACCGCAAACCGTGGCCGTTAGAGCAGCCTCACGGCCCAAAGGCAGAACCGCTCCTTGCACAGCACCGCGAGTGGGTCTCCGTGACTTCATGGCGAATGACATGAGTCAGACAGAGAGAATACACAGTGTACTTTTATTTGTATGAAATTCTGGCACAGACAAAACTGATACATAGGGACAGAAATCAAATCGGCACTGGCTTGCGGTGGGAGCTGGGGACAGCCTGGCGTGGCACTGGGGGCCTGTACTCCTCCTGCCCCCGCTCACTGAGCTGTACCTGCACGTAGGTGGATTTCACTTTGTAATCCTGAAGTTGATTTTAAAAGCCTACACTGAGAGCCAGTATTTTAACTGTTTGGGAATAAAACTGAGTAACATTTGCAAAGTGCCGAAATATACTAATGCCATGATGCCATTATTTTTAAAAGGAGGAAAGGGGCCAGGCGAGGTGGTGCCTGTAGTCCCAGCTACTCTGGAGACTGAGGCAAGAGGATCACTTCAGCCCAGAAGTTCGAGGCTGCAGTGAGCTATGACGGTGCTACCGCACTCCAGCCTGGGCAATAGAGTGAGACCCTGTCTCTAAAAATAAAGGAAAAGGAACATGCATACATCACACACATTTTTTTTGCTTGCATAAACTATCTATGAAAATATATTTCTGTCCCCAAACTAACACCACTGATGATTGGGTTTGTGGGATCTGTGATTCCCAGGGCTTAAGTCTTGCCAATAATCCTGTGTTGAGCCGTCAAGAACTGATACAGGTTTCTTTTTAAGAAAACAAAACAGAGTTCCAATACGACTCTAATTCAATTTCCACTTTAAAATAAATTGCATATTTCAAACATACCAGGCACCAAAATGCATCACATTATTTGCTTAAAAAATCCTTATTTTGCAAAAAAGAAAAAAAGCAGAGGCTCTTTTACCTGCCATTCTGAAAGCCACCCAGGTGAAACAGCAGAAATGAAGCCTCACCCCTCCCACCCCGACGCCCTGCAGTTTAGCCTGCACATAGTCAGACAAGGACCCCGCACTCAGCACTCGCTTCTCCCGCCCCTTGGCCCCTGTCCAGCGACACGGGAGTGGGCCATGTTCTCCACATGCTGCAGAGCCGGAAGGGTCACGGGAGCATTGTGATGCCAGATAGACGCCCATGTGAGCTTATAAATATCCAAGAGACACTGAAAATGTAAAATGCTGCCCAAGTGCAGGCTTTGGTTACTTGCAGTGATTGCCTAATTCCGGAGTTTCACTAATAGAAAAGTCTATACCGGCAACCAAGTCCAACATTTTTGACAAGAATAGTGAAGCATATTAAATTTTATATTATGTATTTTAGACAGTTGTAAAATACATCTTTTGTTAATTTTTAAAGTTCTAATCCTTTTAAATTAGTATTAAGGTGAGTTAATGACAGGGAAAAGATACATATGATGAAATTTGATCAGATGAGATTTCAAAAGTTAGTGGCCGGGTGCGGTGGCTCACGCCTGTAATCCTAGCACTCTGGGAGGCCGAGGCGGGTGGATCGCTCAAGGTCAGGAGTTCGAGACCAGCCTGAGCAAGAGCGAGACCCTGTCTCTACTAAAAAAAAAAATAGAAATTATCTGGCCAACTAAAATACATATAGAAAAAAAAAATTAGCCGGGCATGGTGGCGCATGCCTGTAGTCCCAGCTACCCGGGAGGCTGAGGCAGGAGGATTGCTTAAGCCCAGGAGTTTGAGGTTGCTGTGAGCTAGGCTGACGCCACGGCACTCACTCTAGCCCAGGCAACAAAGCAAGACTCTGTCTCAAAAAAAAAAAAAAAAAAGTTAGGGTTTTCCAATTTCAGAGTAGATGTGATTTATTAGGAAAATAGAGATAATATCGTCAATAACGAGGATTTCCAATTCATTTCCTTTGTGTGGTAGGATACGATTTGTTAATGCTTAACTGTGTATGAGAAAAATGAAATAATAAATTTCTAACTTGTTTAGAATTTTGCATTAAAATATCTTCTTTAAATCTTTCAGTGAATAACCCTATACCCTCCAATTTGAAATCAGAAGCAAAAAAGGCGGCTAAAATACTGAGAGAATTCACAGAAATAACTTCCAGAAATGGGCCTGACAAGATCATTCCTGGTAGGTGAATAAGCTGCTCGTTCCCCCACTTGCTCCTGAGTCGCGTCCCTTCCCTGCACCTCACTGCGGGCGGAAGCCGTCAGCGCTCCGGCAGGTGCTCTGCCCACCTGTGTGCTCTGCCCACCTGTGTTCTCCAGCTGAGCGGGGACTGTGAGGCCCTCCCAGCTCTCTTCCCCGGTGGTTTCCAGACAGGGCCGGCTGCTGGCCGGGGCAAGCCCCAGGCTTTGTGCCCTCCGCGCCCCACCCTTGCCGGGGCTTCTCCGCAGCCTCCCGGGTCCCCGCGCCCTGGACCCCGTGTGTTCCTGCTCCACCGCACCCCAGAGTTCCACCATGTTCTGAAAACCCTGCAAGCTAACCGTGCAACCTCACTAGCTAATCTCACAAATAGATTTCAATTCCGTGTTTTCTCTTTCCCCATAAGATGTTTACATTCCACCGTGGTTTAAGAAGACGTTAATCGATCATCCCCAGCACAGCCGTGCACCAGCACCCCCGGCCATTGAAATGCAGTTCTTAAACCTCGCTCCAACCTGCTGAATCACTCAGCAGAATGTGCAGGAATGTATGTTTTTAACAGGTTCCTCACGTGATTCTTACGTAGTCAAGCTGACCAGGTGAGCCCTGGTCCAGAGGGTGAAACTGCCACCTGTTCGTCAGCACTTCGTTATTTCCAAGGGTGTTTCCGAGCATACTTATCTCATGCAAAGAAGGGTCATGTGCCAATTAGCCTGGGCAACGTTGCAGACCGATTTCCCTCTTAATTAGTCACAGTGCATGACTCTGAGTCCTGCGTTAAAGAAACCAGTTTAATTCTCCTATGCAAGATTTTCCAAAATTCTTTAACAGAGCATTAAATTATTTTTTAAAATTTTGTTACTGTTATAATAACAAGATGATATTAATCATTGTCACATCAGCCCAGCCGCTTCTCCCACCTTGAGAGAACAGCGCAGCCTAAACCCGCAGCGCGGTGTCCCTGGGAACTCGCGCGAGATCCACTCAGATCTCACGAGTGGGACGCAGCATCCCTGGCAACTTGCGAGATCCACTCAGATCTCATGAGTGGGGCGCGGCATCCCTGGGAACTCGCGCGAGATCCACTCAGATCTCACGAGTGGGGCGCGGCGTTCCTGGGAACTCGCGCGAGATCCACTCAGATCTCACGAGTGGGGCGCGGCGTTCCTGGGAACTCGCGCGAGACCCGCTCAGATCTCACGAGCCGGAACTCGCATTTGTCAGCAGGTCCCCCGCGAGTGGGCTACACACACACACGCTTGAGGAGTGCTGCTTTAGAGATTAGGGAAAATTCAACAACAAAAACTGAATTTCCAGGAGCAATATTCTGAAGCAGAGGACAGGGACATTTCTGGATACGTGTCAGTATCTAACACACGTCAGGCCAGCCCGACATGTGTATAAACACGCATGTTAGGGATGGCCCCGCATTAGGAAACCTCTGCGTGTGGTTGTCATTCGTGGATTCTGCACAGCAAAAGTCCGTCCTGCCTGTCTTCTGCCTCCAGTGGAAGCCACCAGAGTCCCTCTCAGTGGGGGAAGCTCCGAGCAGGACGTTTGTGTCAGCCTGAGTGGAGCTTCCGTAGCGCCCAGGGGTGCCGGGGCTGGCGGGGCGGGAAGCTCACAGCGGAGGCCCCAGGCTCACCTTTCCTGGAGTCCGGTGGGGGCACCGTATGTCCCCTAAAACAAGGGAGATGTGTCACGGGCCAGGAGATCACGTCTACAAAACGTTTAAAACAAGACAGCTGGACACCCGGCTCTGCTCAGGGGTGTTTTGCCCTCCTAATGTTAAGGGCTCTGCGATGTAAGTGAAACTGAATTTGAAAAGTAAATCTGCAGTTCGTATTAACACATTCTATGTTACAAGTAAAAAAAAGCCAAGTGGAAAATTATTCAGGCCTTGGTGGTATTTTGGTGGCCCTGAATTTGGGTGGATATCCCATAAAAACATAGTTGACTTGTGGAATATGTTTATTTAAGAACATTTGCTTCTGTTATATCTAATGTTTCTAAACAGGGCAATAATAACTCTAAAAGCATTGAGACTAGAACATGAGGTGTTGAGATATTCTGCCAACATGTGGTTGTAAAAATAAGCCTACATGATATATACTAGGCTTCCAATCTTATTACAATATATTTATAACATATTTATAACCTTTGAAAATAGAAAAATAAGATATCCTCAGTGGATTTCCATCCAAGAACACAACCCTTTTTCTGTGCCTTGTGTAATTAAGAACAGCTCCACAAATGTTCTGCATGTTAACTTCTTCATGCTCTTGGATGAATTATTTCCAAGAGCCTGTTTTTAATTTAAATTTTGAAATGGTGGCATAATTATATTAGGAGTTTAGTGTTTTCTAGGGGCATCTACAGAACCTTTTTTGGACATACTAGAGCATAGTGTCTGATTTCACTTCCTTGACAGAATATTTGATAAAATTGATGATAAACTATCATAAAATTATATTTTTAAGCTCCCCTTGTTAGTGTGAAAGATATACTATTGTGTAAATAAATTCACAGAAAAATGAGGCACTATGTTTAGTAGATACATATATTAATAATCCTCATTTTATGTACTGATGTCTCTGAAATATGAATAAGCCAATATTTTTTAAATTGAATTATATTTTCAGGGTACTAGTAGTTAAGTGGTGCTTGCATATTATAGAAGATCATTTTATAAAGTTAAACTTTTCAATGTGGTAAAATTGCTTAATTTTTCTGTTTTTGAATCCAAAGTTTTACATCAGTAAAAGATGAACTTAGCTATATGGCTTTAAGATCAAAGTTCTACCTCAAGCTGCCTTTTGGTCATTTTTGAAATTTCTCCTTAATACTGCATGGATCTTAATTTCTTTGAAAATGTTAACTTTTGTTTTTTAAATTGTACATTATGTTCTAAATTAATTGGAATTGCGAACACATTTGCCCTGCTACTAGATATCAATAAAATCTCTCTCAAGTATCTAATTTATTTTGGCAGTTGCAGGATTTGGGGATATTTACAATGTTGCATTTAGCACTGCAAAAATAACAACATTGGCCATGCGCGGTGGCTCACACCTGTAATCCTAGCACTCTGGGAGGCCGAGGTGGGCGGATTGTTTGAGCTCAGGAGTTCGAGACCAGCCTGAGCAAGAGCGAGACCCCGTCTCTACTAAAAATAGAAAGAAATGATTTGGACAGCTAAAAATCTATATATAAAAAAAAATTAGCCGGGCGTGGTGGCGCATGCCTGTAGTCCCAGCTACACGGGAGGCTGAGGCAGGAGGATCGCTTAAGCCCAGGAGTTTGAGGTTACTGTGAGCTAGGCTGACGCCATGGCACTCACTCTAGCCCGGGCAACAAAGCGAGACTCTGTCTCAAAAAATAAAAATAAAAAAATAACAACATTGAGAAAAAGAGGTAGGAGTAGAGGGGCCTGGGCCCGTCGGTGACAGGACTGGGTTTTATTCACGGCCCCTGCATACCCCGAGGGTGCCTGGAGAGCCCGGACCCTGTGCGCAAACCTGTGTGTGTGTGTGTGTGTGTGTGTGTGTGTGTGTGTGTGTGTGGAGTCGCGGGTCTGCTCAGGCGCATGCGCGGGGAGTGCTCACCGCCTGTCGTTTTGGTGTTGACAGCCCACGTCATCGCGAAGGCCAAAGGCCTTGCAGTCCTGTCTGTGATCAAAGCCGGGTTTCTGGTGACAGCCAGAGGAGGCAGCGGGATCGTGCTGGCCCGTCGTCCGGATGGCCGTAAGCTGACATTGCGTCACTAGAGGATGGGGAATCTTAATTCTTTGTGTTTCTTTTTTTTTTTGGGGGGGGAGAGTTATTGGAGTTATTTTATTTTTTACAGATAAAGTTCTTTGTTTTTTATTTCAGCATATTACGGGGGTACAAATGTTTAGGTTACATATATTGCCTTTGCTCCACCCAAGTCAGAGCTTCAAGTGTGTCCATCCCCAGACGGTGCGCACTGCACCCCTTAGGTGTGAACATACCCATTCCCTCCTCCCCACTCCCACCTGCCCGACACCCGATGAATGTTATTACTATATGAGCACATAAGTGTTGATCAGTTAATACCAATGTGATGGTGAGTACATGTGGTGCTTGTTTTTCCATTCTTGGGATACTTCACTTAGTAGAATGGGCTCCAGCTCTATCTAGGATAATACAAGAGGTGTTAGATCACCACTGTTTTTTGTGGCTGAGTAAAACTCCATGGTATACACATACCACATTTTATTAATCCACTGATGTATTGATGGGCACTTGGGTTGTTTCCACATCTTTGCAATTGTGAATTGTGCTACTATAAACATTCTAGTGCAGATGACTTTTTTATAGGCTGTCTTTTGTTCTTTTGGGTAGATGCCCAGTAATGGGATTGCTGGATCAAATGGTAGTTCTACTTGTAGCTCTTTGAGGTATCTCCATATTACTTTCCACGGAGGTTGCACTAGTTTGTAGTCTTACCGGCAGTGTATGAGTGTTGCTATCTCTCCACATCCACGCCAGCATTTATTGTTTTGAGACTTTTTGATAAAGGCCATTCTCACTGGTGTTAGGTTTTGATTTGCATTTCCCTGCTGATTAGAGATGTTGAGCATTTTTTCATGTTTGTCAGCCATTAGTCTGTCTTCTTTTGAAAAGTTTCCACATGGAACACGTCATGGGCACGTGGGGCATATCTCCTGCCCGGAGGAACGTGCAGTTTGGTGTCAGAGCACACGTGAGGTGATGAAC
>CM052437.1:114240-216714 GCA_028533085.1 Varecia variegata
TTTTTCACTTAAGATGATGGTCTCCAGTTCCCTCCATGTTGCTGCAAGTGACATGATTTCATTATTCTTTGTGGCTGAGTAGTACTCCATGGTACGTATGTACCACATTTTCTTTGTCCAATCTATTGATGCACACTTAGGTGGATCCATATCTTCGCTATTGTGAATAGTGTTGCGATAAGCATACAAGTGCAGGTGTATCTCTGATACACTGACTTCTTTTCCTTTGGGTAGACACTTAGCAGTGGGATTGCCTGATTGACTGGGAGTTCTATTTTAAGTTCTTTAAGAAATCTCCATACTATCTTCCACAGAGGTCGCAGTAATTTACATTCCTAGCAATGGTGTATAAACATTCCCTTTTCTCTGCATCCTCACCAACACCTGTTGTTTTTTGACCTTTTAATAGTAGCCATTCTGACTGGTGTAAGATGATATCTCATTGTGGTTTTAATTTGCATTTCTCTGATGATTAGTGATGTTGAACATTTTTTCATATATTTGTTGGCCATTTGTATGTCTTCTTTTGAAAAATATCTGTTCATTTCCATTGCCTATTTTTTAATGGGGTGTTTTTTTTTCCTTGTTGAGTTGCTTGAGTTTCTTGTAGATTCTGGCTTTTAGTCCTTGGTTGGATGCATAGTTTGCAAATATTGCCTCCCATCCTCTCAGTTGGATGTTTACTCTATTAAGTATTTCTTTTGCTGTGCAGAAGCTTTTTAGTTTAATTAAGTCCCATTTGTCTATTTTTGTTTTTGTTGCCTTTGCTTTGGAGGTCTTAGTCATAAATGCTTTGCCTAGGCCAATGTCCAGAAATTTTCCCTAGGTTTTCTACTAGAATTTTTATAGTTTCAGGTCTTACATTTAAGTCTTTAATCCAGTTTGAGTTAATTTTTGCACACGGTGAGAGATATGGGTCTCTTTTCATTCTACTGCATACGGCTATCCAGTTTTCCCAGCACCATTTATGGAATGGGTTGTCCTCTCCATGGTGTATGTTTTGTCTACTTTGTTGAAGATCCATTATTTGTAGGTATGTGGCTTTATTTCTGGGTTGTCTGTTATGGCCCATTGATCTATGTGTCAATTTTTATGCCAGTACCATGCTCCTTTGGTTACTATAACCTTGGAGTATAATTTGAAGTCAGGAAATGTGATGTCTCTATCTTTGTTTTGTTTGCTTACAATGGATTTGGCTATTCAGGCTCTTTTTTTGTTCCGTATGAATTTTAGAATTTTTTTTCTAATTCTGTGAAAAAATACATTGATATTTTGATAGAAATTGCAATGAATCAGTAGATTGCTTTGACCAGTATGGTCATTTTAACAATATTGATTCCTCCAATCCATGAACATGATATGTTTTTCCATTTGTTTGTGTCATCTATTATTTCTTTCATCAGTGTTTTGTACTTTTCCTTGTAGAGATCTTTCACCTCCTTGGTTAAATGTATTCCTAGACATTTTATTTTTTTGTAGCTATTGCAAATGGAATTAAATTCTGGATTTGGTTCTCAGCTTGGTTGTTACTAGTGTATAGAAATGCTACTGATTTTATATGTTGATTTTGTATCCTGAAACTTTATTAAATTTATTTATCAAATCTAGGAGTCTTTGTGGTTTTCTAGATATAAGATCATATCATCAGCAAACAGAGATAATTTGACTTCCTTTTTTTTTACTTTCTTCCCCTTTATTTCTTTCTCTTGCCTGATCCTCCAGCTAGGACTTCCAGCACTATGTTGTACAGAAATGATGACAGTGGGCACCCTTGACTTGTTCCAGTTCTTAGAGAGAATGCCTTTAAGTTTTCCCCATTCAGTTTGATGTTGGCTGTGGGTTTGTCTTTGTTATTTTGAGGTAAGTTCCTTTTATGCCTAGTTTGTTGTGGGTTTTTATTAAGAAAGAATGCTGAATTTTATCAAATGCTTTTTCGGCATCTATTGAGATGATCATATGGCATTTTTAAAAATTCTATTTATTTGGTGAATCACATTTATTGATTTGCACATATTGAACCATCCTTGCATCCTTGGAATAAAACCCACTTGATCATGGTGTATTGTCTTTCTGATGCACTATAAGATCTGGTTTGCTATTATTTTTGTTGAGGATTTTGCATCCGTAGTCATCAGGGATATTGATCTATAGTTTTCTTTTTTGTTGTGTCCTTTCCTGGTTTTGGTATCAGGGTGATACTGACTTCATAGAATGAGTTAGGGAGGATTCCCTCCTCCTTGATTTTTGGAAACAGTTTCAGTAGAATTGATACCAGCTCTTTTTTGCATGTCTGGAAGAATTTGACTGTGAATCTATCTGGTCCTGGGCTTTTTTTTATTGGGAGGATTTTTATTACTGATTCAGTCTCACTACTCATTATTGGTATGTTTAGGATTTCCATTTCTTCCTGGTTCAATCTTGGAAGGTTGTATGCTTTCAGGAATTTATCAATTTCTTGTAGGTTTTCTAGCTTGTGAGCATAGAGCTGTTCATAATAGTATCTAATGATCTTTTGTATTTCTGTGGTATCAGTTGTAATGTCTCCTTTTTCATTTCTGACTGTGCTTAATGAATCTACTCTCTTCTTGGTTAATTTACCTATTGATCTGTCAATTGTTTGTCTTCTCAAAGAATCAACTTTTCCTTTCATTGATCATTTGTATTATTTTTTTGTTTGTTTGGAGGTTTTTTTGGTCTCAGTTATTTTAGTTCTGCTCCAATCTTTGTTATTTCTTGTTTTCTGCCGGCTTTGGATTTGACTTATTCTTGTTTTTATAGTTTTTTGAGTTTCCATATTAGGTTGTTAATTTGGGATCATTCTATATTTATGATTTAGGCATTTAACACTGCTTTTGTTGTATTCCAGAGGTTTTGATATGTTGTGTCCATGCTTTTATTTGTTTCAGAAATGTTTTTAGTTTCCATCTTGATTTCATCATTGACCCAAAGATCATTCAGTTAAGTTGGCGTAAATTGTTTAGTTTCCATGTATTTGTATAGTTTTGACAGTGCCTCTTGGAGTTGACTTCTAGTTTTATTCTACTGTGGTCTCAGAAGATATTTGATATAATTTCAATTTTAAAAAATTATTGAGATTTGTTTGGTGGCCTCACATATGATCAATCTTGGAAAATATTCCATGTGCTGATAAGAAGAACGTATACTCTGAGGTTTAGGGTAGAATGTTCTAAAAATGTCTGTTAGGTCCATTTGGTTTAGGGTCCAATCTAAGCTCAGTGTTTCTTTGTTGATTTTCTGTCTCAGTGATCTGTCTAGTGCTGTGAGTGGGGCATTGAAGTCCCCCACTATTACTGTATTGTGTCTATCTCTTTTCTTAGGTCTAGTAGTACTTGGTTTATGAATCTGGGTGCTCCAGTGTTGGGTGAGTATATATTTAGGCTTGTTGTATCTTCTTGTTGAATTGATCCCTTTATCATTATATAATGACCTTATTTGTCTTTTTTTACTATTGTTGATTAAAGTCTGTTTTATCTGATATAAGTATAGCTCCTCCTGCTCACTTCTGGTTTTTGTTTGCATGGATTATCTTTTTCCACCCCTTTACTTTGAGTCTATAAGTGTCTTTACCAGTTAGGTGAGTTTGATGTAAGCAGAAAATGGTTGGATGCTATTTTATTTGTATCCATTCTGCCAATCTATATCTTTTAAGTGTAGCATTGAGTCAATTTACATTCAAAGTTAATACCAATATGAGGGTTCTAGCACTCACCACTGATACTCTGTTCAAGTTGTGATTATTCACCTATAACTTTGGTTCTTCCTTCTGAGGAGGACTGGCGTCCGATGTCTCTAGTCAACCCTCTTAAAAAAGATAGTATGTACTTCAAGAATGAAGAGACTTAGTAATAATGACTGTATTAAATTTCAGTATATTAAAGACCCAAAATGAGAGTTTCCATCATGATCCTTTGGATATATTAGACTTTAGCCTTGACAAACTAGTATAAGTAAAATGTCCTTTCATGCAATAAATGAAATAAAAAGTTTTTAAACAAACATTTTATGAGATGATACACTTTATCAGTTTCAAAGGGCAACAGGGTTTAGTGGTGAGCCAGAGTCTGAAACGCCAAATTCTGACCCAAGCACGCTCTTCTGAGTGATGTTGAGAAGTCACTTTTCTTCTCTGCACCTTACTTTCTCCATCGTAAGATAGAGATTAAAAATAGCCTTCCCCCTGGGCTTATATTGGTGATTAAATATGAATGTATACATAAAAAGTATTTGGAATGGCATAAACTATAATTTTTATTGTTAATATCTCCTTTATCTTTGCAGCTAATTTATGTTTGCCATTTATGGAAACTCTTGATTGCAAAGCTTGTCTTCATGACAATATAGAAGTTAACTCTGGAATTTCATTTAAATAATGCATATAGAAGATAATTATTAACTTTTTTTTTTTTGAAGACAGAATCTTGCTGTGTTTCCCAGGCTGGAGTGCAGTGGCCTGATCATAGCCCACTGCGGCCTCAAATTCCTGGGCTCAGGTGATTCTCCCACCTCAGCCTCCCACGTTGCTGGGGCTACAAGTGTGCATTACCACACCTAACTAATGTTTTAAACTTTTTTTAGAGATGGGGTCTTGCTATGTTGCCCAAGCTGGGCTCAAACTCCTGGTCTCAAGTGATCCTCCTGGCTCAGCCTCACAAAGTGCTGGGATTACAGACGTGAGCCACTACACCTGGCCAGTTATTAACTTTTTAATATATGTATTTCAAATAGATTTAAGAAGCATCTCCTGGGGATTAGAAACACGGGCTTTAAACTTCTTAAATATGACCTGACTTTGCTTCCCAGAGCCTCACGGATGTGTCTTTACATGTACATGAGTGTGCAATGATGTCACAGCAGTCACTTTTCAATGTTTACAAAAAGCATTGTTTGTGGCTCTCCATGAAGCATTCTCAGATTCTGATATGAGAATGGGTTTACCTTCTTTTCATGAGCTGACCAGTATCAGGAATCAAATGGACACCCAAACAAATCTGTTTCCTTTTCTGTAAAATGGGATAATGATAGTGCCTATAACCGCATAGGGTTTTCCTGTTGAGCACCAGGAATGCACACATATAATCAAGTAGTACCATCAAATAGTTTGTTGAATAATTGAATTATCTGCCATTCTATTTTTATTAATCAGAGTTGAAAGTGGGTTATTGACAGCTCCTGCTCCTATTGTTAAATTGTCTATTTCTCCCTCCTACTCTGTCAGCTTATGATTCATCTATCAGGGTCTCTGATTTTATGTGCAGATATAAATATATGTGCATATATTATGTTTATTATTGTTTCATGATTTTAGTTGATTGACCTTTTTATCATTATAATATGACCCTATTTATTCCTAGCAACATTTTGTTGTTGTTGTTTTAAAGTCCATTTCATCTGACATAAATATAACTCCTCCGGCTTTCCTACGATTGCTGTCTGCATGACATATCTTTTCCTGTCCTTAAGTGTGTCTCCTATAGAGAGTGTATAACTGGATATAATTTGTAAAGATCAAATCAGTATAATTGGAATATCTGTTACCTTAAATATTTGTCTTTATGCTAGAAACATTCAAATTATTCTCTTCTAAGCTATTTTGAAATATGCTATAATTGTTAACTGTAGTCACCTTGATGATGTATCAAACACCAGGTCTCATTTCTCTTATCAAACTGTGCTATGGTTAACTTTTAGTGCAAACTTCTTGAGAAGCTTTTAGCAAATTTTCCAATGGCTCCTACGCTGCTCCACTGAGTGGCTCGACTGCTGGAGTGTTCTTGCAGGAAATCTGCTCTTCATTCGAGCTGTGGCAATAAACCCAGCAGTGTCGCTGCCCAATGGCTCCCTGAGTTGTCTGCGGCTCTCGACCTGGTTCTCCATCCAATCAGTGGAGTCATGAGGAACACAGGATTGTCTTACTCACATTTCAAAAGAACCGAACAGAGATCAGATAGAAAATCAGAAGATTGGTTTTTTTTTCTTTACGGCTTTGCCTTGCTTAACTGTTCTAAGGTATTCCCAGCAGAAGAACATAACAGCTGGAGCAGCCACAGGGACACGGGCAGAAACTTAGATTCTCTGGGTGTATATGTGTCAACACTGTGCAAGGCAATTTTGTTATCTAAAAGTGCATTCTAATAAGATACGGGTTATACAATCATTGGCAAAAATGCTTCATTTTGCATAAGAAATGCTAAAGAATCCTGTGTCATTCAGCACCAGAATCCTCAGAAATTGCCCACGTATAAAATAAAAATAACCATCCGCAGGAATCAAGGTGAAGTGTCTGTGTGAGGCAGCTCTCTGGTATATTTAGTTTGTCCTGTGGATCTTGAGTCTTTTTTTCATAAAATGATTCAAATTAAACATTTATTAAAAACCCACTTGTATCAGGAATTTTTTAGGTCTTTTCAAGTGTAATCTCCGTTGGTAATAATAGGAGTTTCTGTAGGTCAGATGAAAACGTTGATTTAAAGACATGCAGAAATGTATAAAGAACTATATAAGTTAGGATATCATCTGAACGTGAGTCTGACCAGCCTCTGCGTGTTTTACTGAGATGTGGTCGGCGTGCCGGCTTCACAGTGATCACAGCCTCACAGGTGCGGTCGCTGTTATTACAGCCGTGTCACAGAGAAGGAAACAGGCTGTGAGCACCTTGGCAGCTGGCCCAGGGCCCCTGTGTGTGAGAGGCAGCCGGGGGCGCACACTCCCGTAGCCCCCACTGGGAGCCCAAATCGCTGGCCCTGCCACGCGCCCTCAGTCCTCCAGGAGCACCGACACGTCCGTCTGCCCCTCACATCACTCCGAGAGGGAGGTTCTGGTGTCGGATGTCCAGTGTGGACCGACCAGAGACCCAGGGCCGGTTAAAACACCCCGAGTCCCACAGCTGCTGAGAGGGGCTGGGGTGCGCCTGGGCCTGCACCCCGAGAGCTGCTCTCCTTCGGTGGGTCGGGCTGCTTCCCTGTTCTGCCCTTGGGCTCCGCCACGGTGCTGGTGAACTTGAGAAACACATGCCTTCTCCGTGTTGACATGCCTCGAGCATGCAGTCGAATCTCATCCTCGTGTTTGCTTTCACTCAGAGAAGAAAGTCAGCCATGGGCGTAGGCACTGACTGGTGGAAACGAATTTGCTTTCTGAGGTGTCGACTCCGGTGACCTGCCGTGCAGCGCCCACGCACAGCTCCCTGAGGCGGGCGCACACCCTCGGGGACGAGTGCGGGGGTCCCCTGGGCCCTCAGCCCCCGCAGTCCCTGGCTCTGCGTCCTTTGGGTTTGGCTTTGCGACGCGTCCAGTTTGCGGAGGTCAGAGAGCAGTTTGGTCCCTCCCACCCATTTTGGTTAGGTTTGTTCTAGTTTTAGCACCGACAGTTCGCCCAACCTCACTAACCGCAGAATCACCACCTTCGTTGTCCGGTGTTGGGAGATTAAGGGGGAGAATGCAGGTAAACATCACAGTACACACTCGGCACATAGTAAATGCTCACTGAGAGTTTGCTGTAGTTACCTGTGGCAATACTGGCTTCTTACCTCATCAGCCCAAAATGAAAATATGTTTTTTCTTTCCTGCTCTTTCTCTGTCTATATTGAAATCTAGCTATGTTATGTGTAGTATATTTGAGTTTTAATCAACATATATTAATAATTTAAATCATATTTAGTCTTAACTATTTGTAAATAAATGGGTTTCTGCATTTTAGGTATCAGATTTAGTAATAATTCTGAATTACAACCGAGCAGTAGAAGCTTTTGCAAAAGGCGGCAACCTGACACTGGGAGGGAACTTCACCGTGGCGGTCGGGCCTTTGGGACGGTGAGTCCTGTGCGGCGCTTTCCGAGCAGATGTTGAGTAGTAAAGGCTGAAAACTATACTTTTTTGCATGAAGAGCAAACTTGAATTAAAATAAAGAAATTTGCGATGTATACCTCCCCAGAGGATTCGAGGTCAGCACAAACAGGAAATTCACAAAACACAGCTGATGGAAATGTAAAAGGTGTGACAAACCAAAACACCTGGAACCAGAAGGTACCAGAAGAAATGAAATATGGTAGGAACACGTATCTGCTGGAACTAAACGCACAATTTGCCCTAAGCTCTGAGGGAGCCACGGGAAGCCACCTTTTATTAACTGATACAGGGCAGCTTCGATCAGAAAAGAAAAGCTTTTTCTCAAACTAAATCATGAAAGTTTGAAATGGATGTGTGTTACCTGAGCAATTCTTACTGTGCTTAAAGTATATTTTCCTTTTCTGTTAATGAAATGCTATTCTTGAGTAAGTTAAGCAATGTAGAAATATTTTATACCCACACTATCTATAGAAGTTGCACAGTAAAACCATCTCAAAAGGTTTATAGGTTCCAGGAAAATACCAATGTAAAAAGAATCTGAATTCTTTAGCACTCCTGAGATGTGTTTCCCTGTTATAGAAGAGGAAGATCCAATTGGAAAATAGCTTTTCATGTTCTTCTTTTTGTTTTTTTAGATATTCTGCATTGTTCTGCGGCAGGGCCTGCTGTGCTAGCACAGCTGCGTGACAGTTTTGCAGAACTTGTTCTCTCCCGTGGCTGCCTGTCCTCTAGGCCATGTTAAAACATCTATCTTGGGCCAATAGGAAGTAAAACATAAAAACAATGAATTAAGTGCAGAACAAGACACTTGTTTTGGGCTAGAAGTGCAATGCCACTCCAATAGCCATCTGTAGGTTGAGGGCCTCTCGTAGTTCTGCGCTACAAAATCTCTCGCGCTTTGCAGGAATCTGGAAGGAAACGTGGCGCTGCGGAGCTCGGCTGCTGTCTTCACCTACTGCAAATCGCGAGGGCTCTTCGCCGGCGTGTCTCTGGAGGGGAGCTGCCTGATCGAAAGGAAAGAAACTAATCGAAAGTAAGTTCAAGCCAAAGTGATTTTAATCTACTTAAACAAAGTGTGATGAGAAAATAATACTTCAAAAATTGATATAATTTACAGAGTGCATTTGTATATTTTTTTTTAATTTCAGCTTATTATGGGGGTACAAAAGTTCAGGCTATATATATTGCCCATGCCCCCCCATCCCCCTGAGTCTGAGCTTCAAGCGTGTCCACCCCCCAGACAGTGCGCATCGCACTCATCATGTAGGTATACACCCATCCCCTCTCCCACCCCCATCCCCCCGAGTCAGCATGTGGCTGTAAGTATATATTTGAAATTTTAAAATTCAAGACAAAAGTAATATATGCTTATAGAAAATTTAGAAAACTCAAAAATTAAAAGGAAAAAATTTCTATCCCATTAAGACTAACACTATTCCCACTTTGCTTTACTGCCTTCCAAAATTTTCCTAACCTAAGCATACTTTTCTTTGTTTGCCGTATATACTTGTCATCATAATATGTATTCAGTTGTAAATACCTTCTTCCACTTAGCATTGTAAGAATCATACGCATAAGTTAGTAATACCTTATTAGTGGGTTGCATCGTGTTAAGTATATTTTTCAAAACCTTGTGGAGGGTACACCAGTTACCGCTGTGGGCCAGTCGAAGCATCGCTCACTGTGAGAAGTTTCCTGTTCTTACTCTTTGCCTTCATCTTTCCTCTGTATCAAAAAGGGACAAATTTTGTTTAAAAATACAGTTTGGTTTTTAAAAAGAGAATTTGGAAGTATCCTAAGAAGTGAAAGGAAGCTTCTATTCTAAACTCACAGCTGGCTAATTTTTCCTAAAGACGCTCTTACAAATTGCCACTAACGTGTGAAGGCCCAGAGAGAGACAGCTGAGGCTGACGGGACAGGCAGGGGTCCGCGGACTGCAAGCCCCGCCGGGCACCGCAGACAGACCCACCGCTACGAGCAGCAAATCTGATGCAAAGTTCACCATGCCAGTGCACTCGGGAATTCAGTAGCACATTTGATAATGTCAAATATGAACCACAAAAAGTAGAAAGTAGAAGGAATGGAGAAAAAATAAGGCTTACAGAACTCTTCATCTTATAAAATCAAGAGTAATGTTTTTACTCCTGGCTTTATTAATTTGAGAAAGACAACAAGAATGCTTTTAGAAGTTCAGGTTCTAGGCCTTTGGAAGACTTTCTCACTGAAGTTCAACTAAATCCTGGATAAAATAAAACAAATATACTGCTTAATGAATTGCAGGGCTTTGGAACATGCAAGGCAAATCCTTATTTAATTTTGATAAAACTAAACATTTTAAAGAAATTACAAAGGCATATGTGTAGATAGCATTTTGGGGTTTTTTTGGGTTTTTTTTGAGACAGAGTCTCACTCTGTCACCCTGGGTAGAGTGCAGTAGCGTCAGCCTAGCTCACAGCAACCTCAAATTCCCGGGCTCAAGCCATCTCCTGCCTCAGCCTCCCAAGTAGCTGGGAGTACAGGTGTGCACCACCATGCCTGGCTGATTTTTCTATTTTTAGTAGAGACGGGGTCTCACTCTTGCTCAGGCTGGTCTCAAACTCCTGAGCTCAAGCAATCCTCCCACCTCGGCCTCCTGGAGTGCTAAGATACCATTTTTAGAAGAAACTTAAAAAGTAAAATCTCATAAAATGTATGTGCTTGTATGTATATTTCTACAAGTGTTTATATGTAAATACATATGTGTAAGTATTTGTGCGTATGTGGGTGGGCTTTTATGTTAATAGAGAAAGGACACCCATCAGAACAGTTACGGTAGTTGCCGCCGGAGGTTAGCCTGGGGAGTAAACGTAAGAGTTAGACATGGGCTATTGGCTGCAGCCAGTGCTGAGAAAGTGGTACAGGTGAAGTCCTATATACGCGTGATTACACACACACACACACACACACATGTATATATGTAACTCTAGAAAAGATCTGTGTACACTGAAGACATGCTTCTACTTTTGTATTTATTAGATTTTATTGTCAAGATATTCGAGCTTATGATATTTTATTTGGAGATATACCACGACCTGCTCAAGCAGAAGATCTCTATGAAATCCTCGATTCCTTTACTGAAAAGTATGAAAATGAAGGACAGCGAATCAACGCACGGAGGGCGGCCAGGGAGCAGCGGAAGTCCTCGGTAACGCTGGGCTGTGCATCCCTCAACAGCCGGAACCTGCTCTGCGCAGGGCGTTCTGTCCTTGGTGCTGGGCTGACTACCTGCTAAGCTCCTGTGTCATTTCATTCACGTAACGTTCTTGTGAGATGTCACACACCTTGGCATTTCACCTGTACAAATTTCAAGGAAAAACAGTCTGTTTTCCATGACTGCTTTTCTCCAAGGAGGGCACTTTGTGACATTAATTAATAACCCCAATGGCAGCTGAAATACTGAGCACCGCTGTCTCTCAGGCCTGGAAGTGCCGAGGGTTCTGTGTCCCTTGCCATCCGGCTCACAACGCCCTTTCAGGGCTGGCTTGGCCGCTACGCACAGAACGAAAGCCAGCACGGGATTTTCTTTGCCCCTGCCTCTGCCAGTGGAGGCTGAGCTGGTACCACAGCACCGCGCCTGCCACGCCTCAGGCCTTGCGCAGGGTGTCAGAGGAGCCCGGGTGAGGTTAGCTCCCGGGTGTGAGAAGAGCACACCTGTGCACGTCTGAATCCTGTCATCCACTTCAACTGTACAGGGGCCGCAGGAGGACACGTGAGCTTGTAGGGTACCTCGCTAATAAGGGCATAGGGTAAAATTGGCCACATAAAGTCATTAGCAGGAAAAAGTGTTATCTGTGTCTAAGTAAAAACAGAGTTTTAGAATTATGTGCATTTATTTTTGTTCCCCGCAGGCTAAAGAAGAACCTCCAAAACCAGCGTCGAGACCACAGCTTTCCCCTGCACCAGCCCAGCTGGACTCTGGCTCTCCAGGTAAATATTGTTATTGCCATTCAAATATCATTATTAATTATTAAATATTATTGTTAAGAAATCAAGATACATTGTTAAACTTTAGAGTCAAATAGGAGAACTAATAGGTATTTAAGGGAGAAAAAAGGAATGCTTAGCATCTATTAAATACGTAAGACAAATTCTCGTTGGCATAATTTGTGAAAACTGCTGTTCTCATTCTCTACGGAGATTTATCTTTAAAGTTTTTCTTATTTATTTTCCTTGTCATTTCTTCCAAAGACTGTTATCCCACTGATTTGAAATGTGAACAAAATAAGGTTGCTTTTCTTGCCTACCCGTAGATTTACAATTCTGAATATTGGCTTTGCCATGTATTCCTGTGAGCTCAGGATTTCTAGATGAAACTTATAAAGCACCTGATTTTGGTCTTGACCTCTCTTTCTAGCATTCATTTCTATGACACTCACGCTTAGAATTCTGTTTGTCTTTGTCGAGGTTACCAGTAAGTAGAAATCCGTCCAAGTGGGCCATCTTCCTGCAGGGGCACCTGCTACGCGAGAGCCCTGTGTTTGGGTTTGGGGAGCACAGAGACGCCTCTAACTCAGATCCCACCGGTAGAGAACTCTCAGTGCAGGAGGAGACAGTGCCTGTGGGAAATAACTGCTGTTAGTGGAAGGAAGCCTGGGTAGGTCTTGAGGGGAGCAGAGCAAACACTCCTGCAGATGGCAGGAGGCTCGTCCTCAGCCTCCTCCTGCGCATTCGGCCCCTCGTGTCGACTGCGGGCTCTGCCTTCTCCTTGTCTGAGCTCAGCCTCCCGGAAGATTCCCAGGAACAGACCTATTCTTCCTCTTTACCCACCCACCTCCCGTACCTCAGTCTGTCTCCTGTTCTCCTGGGACGCGGCACCCATCTCCCAGGACGGGGAATCTGTTGCTGATTCATGCTCAGATGATGAATGTGCTCACACTCCTGTTTCCAGTGAGTAATGAGATGTGAGCACTAAATCTATTTTTACCTTAGATCTGAGTGGTTATATAAAATTTGACCCACGTGTAGGTTTTAAAATATATAAGGTTGGTTAAATTTCCTCACAAAGAGATTAGATATGTGTGTGATGTATATCTAAAAGTCCTGTGCATATATGAAAATCCTAGTCTTTTTATTATCAATTCCTTATCAGTGTGGATTAAAAAACTACTGTTACCTCACCTTGGGAATTCCTTTTCCTTAACAATGGAAAAGCGCAGATTTGACCACTCGAGCTCGCGTCCTGCAAACAGGCCCCCTGTGCGTGCGGCCCCGGGTGTCTGTTCCACCCAGGTCCTTCCGCGAGGAGCTGCAGGAACCCTCCCGTTTTGCACGGTCACGACCGTGTCCTGGCCAGTTACGTTGGCCTGGCACAAACTCAGCTTTACTGACGACACGGTCTCACGTACACGCTCTCTCTCCCTCATGTGACGTATCTCAAGTTTTGAACATCGCTTTTTAATCAAGGAAAGGAAAATTTAAAACTCGTATCTATTTTTAACCTTTTATTTTAAATTTGACCTGTTCCTAAGTTCTTTATTAAAAAACTAAATCTTTGCTTTTAATTTCTTTACATATCTTCACATATAAATGTAATTTTATATAAATGCACATGTGGTTCGTATAAATGGGCTTCATTTATGGTGGGGAATATATATGGTGGAGAGTGTTATGGAGAGGAATGTATATGGTGCCCCACCAATGTTTATTTCTATATTCTTATATTCATGAACTTATTAGGCCAATGGCCTTTAAACTGGTATCACCAATCCCTAGGGGGACACAGAGCTGCCAAAGGGCACATGGGCCCAGGTAATGGAAGAGCTATGACTTCCAGATCTCCAGCCCCCAGAGAAGTCCTTTCTGAAAGCCAGTCCAGCCGAGAGGATACCGTGCAGGCTATCCCATTCCCCATCTGCATGTCCACAGTCATTCTTTCTATACTTGAAGGAGAAAAGCAAACCCCAAACCACCCGGACTCTGACTGTACTACACTGACTCCCAAGTGTGAGAACAATGATCCAACTTGCAATGTGGATGTGGACGTTGATGTAGGTAGTGAATGTTTCTCAGGAGGGGCAAATCCTTTCACAAATCGATTTCCATTTCTTTGGTTTCAAAAAAATTGAAGAACGATCCAGTGGAATTGTCATCTGAATTTATAATGAGAATTATAATTAATATTATCATTATGTATTATTTTAAAAATCATGTAGCTATCTATTATCAAAACAAAAACTTATACTAATTTATAGTAATTTTCTCGGTCTGTTTTCTGCTGCTATAACAGAATACCACAGAGTGGGTAATTTATAAGGAAAAGAGATTTATTTGGCTCCCAGGTCTAGATGCCAGGAAATCTAAGACCGAGGGGGCTGCACCTGCTTCCTGCTGACCCACAGCATGGCGGAAGGCGCCACGTGGCCGGGAAGCTCACAGCTCAGACAGAGGAAGTTGGGCCACACCCACCCTTTTCTCTGGGACAGTCACCTGCCCACTCCCTCCAACACCATCAACCCATTCCCCAGGGCAGGGCCCCCACTGCCTGCTCCCACCTCTCAACACTGTCACAACTCCATTAATTCCAACATGAGTTTTGGAGGGGACATTCCAAACACAGCAATAATTTTTATAATCTTACAATAAATATTACTTTATTATGTTGTTTTGCCAGTAGATAACTGTGATTTTTATGGCCTGTATCTCAGAAGGTCTATAAAAGAATTCAGTTACATTGCTACAAAATACCTCCTTCTAGCCCTTTCTAGTTTTTTTGTAAGAGCCAGATTTCTTAACACCTATATCTGTAAAAAATAATACTAAAATAGTATTTGATGTTGAACCTATGTCACTCTAGCATTAAGAAATATCCTGTGTACCTGCACTAATTTTAAAAGTCTCATCTATCTATTGAGATGCATTTCAAATAAAATTCTACTTCTATGTTTAGTAACCTAACAAATTCATAATATAGGTAAGATTTTGATCAATTGGCTGCTAATGATTATATTAACTCAATCCACAAGAAATTATTTAGTAGAGTCTTATTTTTACATAAAACAAAATTTAAAAAATAAATTATGTATAAATTTTTCTTATGGAAAAATGTTACATAAAAATTAGATTATTGAATAGGAAATGTCTAATTTTGAATCAAATGTGCAGTTTATTATATCTCAAACAGGAAGCAGTACAATTAATAAAAGTGTGCACCTAAACTATCCACACAGTTTTGTCATCTTGATGGTAGCTTGTTCATGCCAACAGTGAAGAAGCCTGGAGAGCGAGTGGCAATGAAATTGCAAAAGGCGTTTTCCACAGCTTGTTGACAATTGAATATTTTTCCTTGCAAGAAGAGGTCCAAACCCTGGAAGAAGTGGGAGTTAGTTGGTGCGAGGTCTGGTGAATACGGTGGATGACAGAGAGTTTCCAAGTCCAGCCTCTATAGTTTGAGCAGCGTTGTTTGTGTGACATATAACATGTCACACAACATGCAAGCGTTGTCTTGCAAGAGAATTGGTCGATCTCTATTGACCCATCTTGGCTGCTTAATCACAAGTGTCCTCATTATTTCGTCCAATTGGTTGCAGTAGACACCAGCTGTAATCAATTGACCAGGTTTCATGAAGCTGTAGTGGATAATATCAGCACTGGACACCAAACAGACACCATTAGCTTTTTTTGATGAATATTCGGTCTTGGATTGTGTTTTGGCACTTCATCTTTATACAACCATTGTGTTAAACACTTGCAATTGTGAAAAAGAATCCATTTTCATCACCTGTAACAATACGGTGAAGAAATTGTTCCCCTTTATGTCGTGACAGCAGAGAAAGGCAAGCTTACAGACGATTGCTCTTTTGACGCTTGTTTAATTCGTGCAGAACCCATCTCTCCAGTTTCTTTACCTTGCTGATTTGTTTTAAATGGTCTAATATTGTTGGAATAGTAATGTCAAACCTTGCTGCTAATTCATGTGTAGGTTGAGATGGTTTCACTTCCACTATAGCTTTCAGCTCATCATTTATCCACCTTGATCTCAGGTCACCTGCATGGCTCATTTTCAAGATTAAAATCACCAGAATGGAACTTCTCAAACCATCGATGTACTGTGCGTTCGTTAGCCACTTCCTTCCCAAACACTTCGTTAATATTTCGATCTGTCTGTGCTGCATTGGTTCCACGATGGAACTCATATTCGAAAATAACAGAAATTATTGACTTATTCATGGTTTCACAAAATTGCTCTAAAAAAATTTTGAAAGATAATCACAAGCTAAAATGTGCATTTGAAAGACTGAGGATGTACCTTCACAATAAACCTAAAACAAGAAGTGTCAAAGTAAAATGTCAGAGATAACAACTGTCAAACTTAGTACTTAAGGAAATTGGACATTTCATACTTAATAACCTAATACTAATAATGAGGCTGGGTGTGGTGGCTCAGGCCAGTAATCCCAGCACTCTGGACACCAAGGCAGGAGGTTCACTTGAGGCTAGGAGCTCAAGACCAGCCTGGGCAAGAGTGAAACCCCATCTCTGCAAAAATTAGAAAAATTAGCTGGGCATGGAGGCACATTCCTGTAGTCCCAGCTACTTGGGGGGCTGAGGCAGGAGGATCCCTTGAGCCCAGGAGTTTGAGGTTGCTGTGAGCTATGAAGACACCACAGCACTCTAGCCCTGGTGACAGAGTGAGACTCTGTCTCAAAAAAAAAAATAATAATAATTATATATATAGTAATATATTACTATAAAATCTTTTGAACAAATGGAATGAAAGTATGACATGAAGGTTAAAAATAAATACTACATAATTTATGACTATTGAAAACCGCTTGTTGGTCTTCCTTAATGACTGACAATAGGTTTCTGGTAGGGATTTAGATTCTTTTATCCAAAAAGGAGAACTATGATTGTTTAATTTAAATAATTGATATGTGAAGTATATTAAAAGTACTCCCCTTACAACTATTTAAGCTTACCTTGAATAACTTTAGGTGTCAATTTGAAAATATGCAACAACATGAATGTACACTGTGTGAAAATCATTTTAGGGGTTATGCAAGAAATAAAAAGAACATAATCATTGCCTTGGGGGCTATAGGCTTTTTTATTCAGGTATTTTATGATTGCTTCTGGAAAGAGATGTTTTTGTATTTCCCATGTGTGTGTGCCTAGAAGGTGGCGAGTTACAGGTATGGGCTATTTCCCATCTGCCTATACTAGGCGTATCTTGTGGATTTATTCAAGCATACCTCTTGATTTAAAGCATGATTAAATAATGATAATCCTATCAATTATAGCAATTTAAAATTTTTGCTTAGCAAGAGCAGGCTTTGGCTTTTTTGTGTATTTTATATAATATACATTAAGTTTCCTAAATCTCCCCTCCCCCTTTTTTGCAGGTAACAGAAATGAACACAAGCTCTATCCTGAACTTCCCAGCTATCATGAGAGAGTTGGTAAATAAAAAAATCTATATGTTAAAAATGATTCATATCTATCTTATAATCACAAACTTTCTAATAGATCTGACAGGTTGGGAAAATCTCTTAGCACTTCTTTGATTTATAGGATATCCACATTTTTTTTGAGAAGTATTTCATTTAAAAAATGCTATACTTTTGTTCTCTTATTTGCTTTTTTTTTTCCCCTGAGACAGAGTCTCACTCTGTTGCCCTGGCCAGAGTGCGGTGGCGTCAGCCTAGCTCACAGCAACCTCAAACTCCTGGGCTCAAGCAATCCTCCTGCCTCAGCCTCCCGAGTAGCTGGGACTACAGGCATGCGCCACCATGCCCAGCTAATTTTTTCTGTATATTTTTAGTTGTCCATATAATTTCTTTCTATTTTTAGTAGAGACGGGGTCTCGCTCTTGCTCAGGCTGGTCTCAAACTCCTGAGCTCAAACGATCCGCCCACCTCGGCCTCCCAGAGTGCTGGGATTACAGGCGTGAGCCACCTCGCCCAGCCTCTTATGCTTTTAATTTAAGACCATGAGGGTGCTAGAAGGCTTGGATGGTGGTGTCTGTGTGAGGGCCCTGGGGCTCCAGGGAGCGTGGCCTTCCGAGAACACGTCACACCCTCTCCCCAAGACTAGTTGTTGAGAAGCTTCTGCATGTGTAATGGGAGTGAAATGCCAGTTTGTTGACGTGGATTACAATTTAATCCTTATTGCATTTTCTTTGCTTTTTAGCCCCATAAATTTTATATTTTTAAGGAATTTTTTCTTTTATTTTTCATGTTCAAATGTTTTGCTATTATGAGGCACTACCCCATAAAACTAAGATTTTCTGTAGTGAAAATCGTCCTTCAACCTGTCTTACTTAAATATTCTTTAGAAATTTTCCTTGAAAGAATAAGTAATTGTTTACAACTGTGAATGGAACACAACTTGAGGGCAGAGGTTAAACTGTGATAAAATAGCTATTTATTTTTTCCCATTGTCTGCTTTTGTCACTGGAGTCACCAAAGCATATGCTACTGGAGTAGTAAACGGTTGGGGAATTAACCATTTCATATAAATAACATATCAAGAAATTAGCTACCCAAACATATTTTTAAAAAATATATCATCCAAAAAAAAATGTTGAAAATGTCTCTTAAGCAGCATCCCCTGAAGAGAGGTGAACGTTTTCCTGGATTTAGGGTTTCTGAGTTTTTCCCGAGTGCCGGCCTGTGCGGGTGGGCCCACTTCCGGCTCTTGGTCTGCTTGGAAAGCGCCGGGCCCCAGAGCTCTGTGCGAGGAGCAGGTGCGGCCGCCTGGGGCTCACCTGTGGGGCAGTGCTGCGCCGTGGTCTCAGGTACGCTGAGAAAGCACCGCCAGGTTTTAAAACTGCACCTTACCTTTGTATTAGTAGCTCACGACTGTGTTAAAGAGAGAAACAAACAGAAGTGCGACCTTTGGACACACATCCCTTAGGAGCAAAAGTGGTTAGGGTATAAATGTGTATACCAAATCAGCACAACACCCAGATTTTTATATCCCACAGCCTTTCAAGACTGTTAGGAGTAGACTTAGACTTACGGGTCTGCTTGTTAAGGGGTCTTAAACCCGACAGGTCAGCGGGCAGACTGCACTTGGGGTGCGGTGGGTGCCGAGATTGGGGGTAAGTTTGCCGGGACCCGGAAGAATGTCTGGGCATCGTGGTGCCGGGGACTAGAGCTCCTTTTATTGGAAACATAAACAGCACCGAGGGAAAATGTTTAGTAATAAGAAACTAAACCCCGAGTGGGCCCTAAGTGAGGCAGGCTCATGAGCGTCTCTGTCCTTGCACTTGATACGGGTCGTGTGATCCAGAGGGATGGGCAGGTGGGTGGGTGGTTTTGTGTTTATACTTGAGGATAGTTGTACAAGTTGGTACAAGTTGTACCAGCAATAAATAGGTGCTAAGTTAATATTAATTCAGCTCTTTCTCCAAAGATAAGCGGTTTCTAAAGAAGAAAATGAAAGGGAAGATTCAAAGTCCACTTTTTAAAGAAAATTAACTTTACATTACTGTATTTTTTTAAAAGCAGCTATGAGACTCTTACTGAGGCCTCCGTTAGGTCCTGACTGACCGTCCTTGCAGAGAAAAGTGACAGTTACAGGGGGGGTCCCGGCCCGGGCCGCAGACGGAGAACCCAGCGGGGCGGGACACGCCGTCCTCCCGGGCGCGGGAGCTGCGGGTTTACCCGCGGCGGTCGGGCAGTCCGGGCCCCCCACGCCGGCGTGCACCCCCTTCTCTTGTCCTTCCCGCGGTTGTCCAGGGCGGAGCCTCTCAGCCTGGGCGCGGCAGGCCGGGCGGAGCTCCGCCGTGGGGGCCGCCTGCGCTTCCAGGGCGCTTCGCAGCACCGGGGCTGAGCCCACCCGCCGTGACCACCGCAGGGCAGAGAGAACCTGGCCCCTGCGGTGTGGACTGGCCTCGCCGGGTGGCCTCTTCCGGCTCATTTACCAGTGACACGCTCCTATGGGGACGTGGTCCTCAAAGCTATAGCCCCCCCCACACGTGGCCTGGGGACACGTGGTGCCAGGACAGGTCCACCGCCAGCCCGCACTGCAGCGCGCGGACCCAGCGAGGCGCGCCGCAGGCCGAGCCCGGCTCTCTCTGGGCACGTTCCGGGGCTGAGATGTCTCCCCTGACACCTGCCCAGGGCCAGGCGTGTTGGCGGCACACAGGTGACATGTGCAGGCTCCGTGAGTGAACTGGAGCGGACAGAGACACCCCGCCCGGCCTTGCAGTCCCAGAAGCTGATTGTAATCCATGCCGCTTCCTGCTTTGGGAGGGAGAATAACCCCGCTTGAATTAAACCTGAATGTTATAGTGGACACGGCCAATCGCCCGAAGACCCTTCAGGTGTTGCACGAGGCGACTGTCGCTCGGTAGGAGGCACCTGTGAACGCCTGCCGGTAACCAGGGTGGTCTTCCCGCACGGGGGACGTAGCTCTTTGGCTACCCTTTTTTTTATTTTAATATTCTTTTGTGGCCATTAAACTTCTCCTTGTGGAAATTATCTCTAATACTTACATTAAGGAGGAACTTTTCAGTCCTTTGGCGGTTTCGGGCCCGGTGCTGCCTGGCCTAAGCTGTGCCTCCCCCAGGCGGCTGCGCGCTCTGGTTTGGGGAGGGCGAATTCTCCCCAGCGGCCCCCAGACCCCGGCCCCCCGTGCTCCTCCCCAGCAGGTGGAGGGACGCATCTGGCCGGGGAGTTGTGTGAGGAGCTCGGCACGCGGGGCAGTCGCCCCCATGGCAGCCCCAGGAAAGAGGGAGGTTGGACGCAGCCTCCCCCACCCCGCAGAAGGGCCTGGCTCTGCACCGCAAGACCTTCCACTTCGCCCCACCCCCCACCACTGCTCCACCCTGTTCCTTTTGGAGTCGCAGCTCAGGGGAAATTAGACAACACCCGCACGTGAGGGCAGCGGCTGGCCCCCCTCTCAGTTCATAACGTATTTCTTCCTCTAATTGTGCATCATGAAACATTCCTCAAACTGGTGAGAACCAATTTAATTAGCAGGTATTACCCAGGACCATCTGCATCGGATGTTTGTGTTACTGGCATAGTCTGGATAGCACAGTGATGCGGGAAATATGCTGATCCTTCTTGAAAATGTGCCTTCTAAGAGTGAACTGCTCTGATAAATCCGAGTGAAGGCAGCTTGACGTCCGTGTGGTCGCTGCGCGCCAGAGTGCGACCTCAGCACTGATTACGAGCGCCCCAAACTCCCTGGATTCAAATCTCACTCCCTCCGACCTTGACAAACCACCTGACTCGTCCAAGGCTCAGTCCCATAGTCTGCAGGGAGGGTGAGGAATCCGGGAGGTGCGATGCAGGTGGACTGACACCGTTACCATGGCACCAGCCTTAGTGTGCATGGTGCCCTCGCATCCAGAGCTGCGCGTGCGTCAGCGGATGGCAGCTACCAGGGCTGTGGCCTCCGAGCGTTGCTGGTGTTCAGAAGCCTCATTTCGTCTCCTCCGCTCTGCTGTCCAGCACGTCAGGGGGACAAGAGCGAGGACAGCCCGGGGCCCTCCTTGCTTGGGTCTGGTACCCGGGACTGACGTCACATATCGGGGTCCTAAACATAATTATTAAGAACATTTTCAGAATTTCTTTTTAGCATTAGCTTACCTTCTTCTGATCTGACAACAGTGAAGCATGATAGGAGTGCTTGCTGAATACCATCTCAACACAGTGTCTCAGCTGCTTACCTTGTCTTTATTTTTGGACTACATCAAAATTTTATTTTTGTGACATTCTTTTAACCTTTTGTTTTTAACATTGATAGACTAAAAGTAAATATAGTATAAAATATAAAAATATGCAGAAATTCTTTGTATCATAGAAAAAACTAGTTACGCTAGTAATATCTCTAAGGTAATTATATTGGTTATTAGTAGGATTATTTCTTTAGAACCCAGAGAACTAGATGTTACATACTTTATAGAAAGAACTGTAGCACCATCTTGTGTGAGCTACAAACTCCATGTTTCAATGTGGTTTAATTAAAGTATTGACTATTTTTATTTCTTACTGACTGTCCAAGTTCTATTTTATTATGTTTATTATATAGTATTATGGGTTCAAAAAGGAACTGGTTCTAGAGTTTCGTTGTTGATGTTTTCTGTATATCTGTACTTAGATGCATTTAAGATCTAATTGCCTGATTTATGCACAAAATTTATGAATCATAGAAGAATCAGACTCATAGAAGAATTCAGACCATGCCAGTGACTATTCCATTAAAATGGAAAAAAATGTAAATAATTTACATTTATAAATGTAATAAATGTAAATAAATAATAGTATCTTAAAGATTATTCAAAATTCAAACAATTATAACCATAAACGTTTGCCAAATACACAGGTGCATAGTAACGTGCAGTTCTAACTTATGTGGATTTGGGAAACGTTATTGCCAAATGCTGGCTCTTTCCAAAGAGGAAAACTGTTAAGTTTAATAATGTGATGAAAATCGCACAGATATGTGCCCTGGGTTCTGCTGTTCTCCCGGCCATCAGGGTACCACACACTAAGTTGTTGACTTATATCTACACATTCCCAATTTTCCCCTGAAAATCATGACTAACTTCAATTTTTGTCTGTCTGTTTTAGGCAGTTCAAATCCACCGATAGAGGTGATGGCACTCTACTCGTTCGAGGGACAACAGCCAGGGGATCTGAGTTTTCAAGCTGGAGACAAAATCACAGTCACATCAAAGACAGACTCGCATTTTGACTGGTGGGAAGGAAATCTTCGAGGTCAAACTGGCATTTTTCCAGCCAACTATGTAACCATGAATTAAAGTTTATGCACTTTCTTCTTTGAGAATTACAAAAAAATTATTTCTACACTGACAGGATTTACTATCCAACTAAGCAATGTTTAATATGAGTTTAAAAATACTCCTACAAACTTTCAATCCAGTATGTAAAAGATTGTTTTTCTATATGCAAACTGTTAGTTTTCATATCTTTAAATAGTTTTTACTAATTTTTATCACATATACTACTTAATAGTTAATATCCTACAATTTACATGGTCATGGCACATTTGTCTTCATTTTCAAACGTCACTAAACGTTGATCTGGCTGTGGGTTTGGTAACTAATTTGAGAATCTTGGGGGCTGTGCCACGAATGTCAGTCTGTACGTTCTATTTGCAAAGTGACTAGAGAAAAGAAATCAGCTTAAATAGCGTATTGCTTTATATAGAGAATTGTGGGACTTCACCACAATATGAATCCTTAAATATTATCTTCACACCTTCAAAAATTACGTGTATTCATTTATGGTAGAAACAAACACAAAGACGTTCGCCCACTGTGCATTGAGAGCAGGCGGCATCTACGGACTCTTCTCTGTGGGGCTGTGTTTGTGTGTTTCATAAGCAGGATCAGCTTATGGTGACATGGTTGAGTTTTCCCTAAATAAATTTTAAAAATACTTACGAAGTTAGTATCTCAGTTTTGTTTTTCTTATTTTCTTTTTGAAAGGTAGGCAGGGGTCCTCCTTCTCATCTGCAGGGTAAAAACCACCTCCACTCTGGGCTGCTCACCTCTGGCCTGCGCCCCAACCGTGCACCTGACAGCTCTGTCTGGACACGTCTCGCCCCCGATCTCTGCCTTCCTCCCCTGCCTGCGCCTCCCACAGCAAATGGAGAGTCCACCCTCCTGTTAGACCCCAGGATGACTTCGGAGCCATCCTTGACCCTTCTTTCTGTCCCACACCCTGTGTCAAATCCACCAGTGATGTCTGTTGCCTTTGAAACACCTCCCCGACCCGGCCACTTGTCCTGCCTGTCACCCCCCACCTTGGGGGCCACCATCCGCTCGGCCCCAGCGCCGCCTCCGTGCTCCAGCCATCGAGATCACACCTCCCGTTCGCCTCGTCGTCTTGCTGCTCAGTCCTCAGGGCCTTGCCTTAGACACACACGCGTTAGCCTTTTTATTATTGTACAGTTCTTCAGACATGGGAAAAGGGGAATAAAGGCCCACACTACAGTCACCTGCAAGAACTAAAACATCATGTCCTCCCTCCCAAACCATTTCTAATTACCTCCTTCTAACCCAAAGGCAGTATCATCCTGAATTTTCTGTTTATTAATTCCATATATTTATATTTTTATTATATATGTGTGTGCCCCTAAGCACTCTGTAGTATTGTCTTACATGCTTTTAAACTTACAAAATTTAAACTTTTAGACTTAGAAAAGTGATACAATGAATTCATTCATTGGCAATGGAGTTATCGTAAACAAAGCATGCTTTATACATTCAAGGAATTAAAATAGAAAGTGGAGAATTTCAGCAGACAGTTGACACTATAAGAGAGAACCAAATACAAAATTTGGAACTGGAAAATAAAAAAGTACACCAAAGAGACAGTAAATGGATTTAACGGTAATATAGACACAACAAAAGAAAGAATCATTGGATTGAAGGCAGGTCGGAAACATGTTCAGACCGAGGCATGGAGAGCGGGAAGGATTGCAAATGCAGGAAAGACCAAAGACACACACGGGATAAGGTGGAAAGAGTGAGCAAATGAATAATGAAGATTCCGGTCAAAAATGAGAAGAAAGTCTGGTAGAAACAACACATGAAGGGAGAATGAGAATATTGCACAACTTTAAGAAGACACTGAACTACAGATTTAAGAATTACTATGAACTCCAAGCAGAATAAACACAAAGAAAGCCACACACACGCACATCATTATAAAACTGCTAAATAACACAAAGAAAAATCTAAAAGGTAGAAATCTTACAACTCAATAAAATAAGGTGTGAAACAACCCAATTGAAAAATGGACTAAAGATTTCACTGATTTCACCACAGAAAATATATGGATGCCAAATAAGGACAGGAAAAAATGTTTAACACTTAAGTAGAGCAAATGAAAACTGACCTCCAGAATGGCTAAAATTAACACAATTGACAGTTCCAAGTGTTAGTGAGGATACAGAGCAACTGGGATTGCCATGCAGTGCTGCCGGGATGCAAAATCATACAACAGCTTTGGGAAACAATGTGGCAATTTAACTTAACATGAAGTTAAACATACCTTTCCCATGTAGCCCAGAGATTTCATCCCTGGGGATTTATTCAGGAGAAATAACAATATATGTTCACGTAAAGTCTTGTATGATGTCCATAGTAGGTTTATTCATAATGGCCCCAAACGTAAATGCTTCATCATCTGTTGAATGGGTAAAAATAAACTGTGCTCTATCCACACCAGGAATACTATTCAGCAATAAGGAACCGACTACTGACTCGTGCAATGGCAGGAATGCATCTCAAAGGGACTTTGCTTAGTGTCAGAAGTCAGTCGACACAGAAGACTGCACAAAACACTGTATGAATCCACCTCTGCAAGATTCTTCGAAAGGTGAAATTGTCACAATAGAAAGCAGATCAATATTTGTCAGGCACCAGGGGTTGAGGGGAGGGGCCTGACTGCCAAGATTGACAAGGGAACATCTTATCATGATGTTAATTTTAATGAATTTAAAATGAAGACATAAAGCTTATGCCTATCAATGGGCCTGTTCACAAACAACAAATATTTATCAAACTAAACCATATTAGATAAAGATAGAAATAGACAAAAATAAAAATATAAAAGGAGAGATGAACCCACCTCTCTCAGTGCAGACCAAGTGGACACAAAGCATGGCTACACATTCTATAAAAGCATAATATGATGAATCCAGATGATTGGAGACTGTGCCCTGAAACTAAACTGCCTCAGATATCCATGGAACATTCGCAACAGGCCTGCACTCGAATAGACGCTGTACTTAGCCATATGTTCCGAATCTCATTACTTAAGGTGGACATTTTGGTGACCATGAAGGGACCCCAAGTAGACATCCAGGGATCCCTGTCACTTTGCTGACAACAAGAGCCTTGGGACCACATGACTCTTCCTCATGTGGCCTTGTCAGAATCAATGGGGAGTTTTGTTTGGAATTGATCCTTAAAGTTTTTATAATCTTTTCTCGTTTGAAATTTTGGTCAGGGAGAAAACAGCTTCTCTTTGAAAGGAAGTGAATGTGGCTTAAGCTAGAGGTTTGTAATTTTAAACACTGGCCAGATTCTGATGAAACTAAGCTTTCTTCTTGAGTGACCAAGATGTAAAAGGGCTTTCCACGAGGGTGACTTTCCAGGAGAGGCACGATTCCTTCCTGCCAGGAGGCACGCCAGCCAGCTGAGGCGGGGGGTGTTGGCGCTCGGCCTCACCAGGTGAGAGGCTGTCAGAGGGACCCTCAGGAGGAACACACGGGAGCCTTGCTGGGCACACCTGACGGCTGATCGCCTCGTGCCGCGACCGCACTGCGGAAGAGCTGGAGCCACCGAGACACAGGGAAGGCGAGAGCCGATGCCGGGTGACACCTTGGGGCGTTGTTCCCGCAAGCAGCACACTCGACACAAAACACCCCCCAAGGTCTTTTTGGTCATTCGAAAGGAAAGTCTAGATTATGGGAAATCACGCTTCTAAAACGGAGCCTTCCTCTTTAAAGAGAGATTCACCAGCTGGATTCATGCTTGATGACATGGTGCCTTTTTGTGCAATTATTTAGAAAAATGATCTCACGTAACTTGAAATGACCCCTGGTTACGATGGCCGAGATGGGCACCTCTCAAGTGCCCAAACTGGTTTGTGCGTCTGCTCAGTTAGAAAAAGCCAGCTACAAACTGTAACAAGGTAACTGGAAGAGCTATTTTCAGTGATACTTAGAAGCTTCTAAAAGAGGTTCTGATAGTTATTTCTTTGTGAGAGGAAAACAAAGGATCGTCTAAAACAATTTCTGAGCTGAAAAGACCCCAACATTTCTTGCCCCTTCAGCTCCTTTTCTTTTGTCAGAATTTCCTCGTCCAGATTTAGCTCCCTTCCTCCTTCTCCTCCTCCTCCTCCTCCTGCTGCTGCTGCTGCCCTGGCACCGTTTGGGGACACCTGTGCCGGCAGAGGAGAGCTCGCCTTGGTCCCTCTGTCTCGGCCAGGAGTGGAGCTCAGAGCCCGGCCCCTGCTCAGCCCCGAGCTGCCGCAGAGCGAGATTGAACATTCTGATGACGACCAGCACTCTCTGGTTTGTGTTAATTGGTTACATGTTGTGTCAGAAGGTAAAGCAAGGACTGGACAGGAGAATACTGGAGACAGGCTCTAGAGGCCGTCCACGAATTTCCCGAAGCAGGTCCCGAGCCAGCCCCAGCACGGCCAAAGCCTGACTCGCTGCCACCCTGAGTTTCCCAAAGAACAGTTAGTGACTGGAACAAAATACAACGATGTCAAAAAAGTACTGAGGAGCCTGTAATGTCATATTACGAAAGAGTTGAAAAAAATGTTTAAACAATATTGAGGTCTATAAGAAGAAAGTTATGCTGACCACCAAAATGACACTCTCCTAAAAACTTAAACCTCACAAGCGCAGTAGAGAGATGATTGTTGGTTGTGATGAAGAGCTGATGCCCCAGGTCGGTCACCTCTCAGACTCATAATCTAGTGAATTTCGCTGATCAAATGCCCCATACTCTCCCCAAGGGGAAGAAAGAAAGGAAAATTACATAGAAAGAAAAAGCAATAAAATTATGAGTTTACAACTGAAACAGTTTTTAAACCGATTTGTAGCCCTTAAATAGCTGAATAAGTTCCCAAACTGACCCAATCCCCTACTTCACAATTAATGCAAAAAAACTGGACATTTTAAAAGGAATTGTCGAAAATTAAAATAGAAAGAATAGCAACAAGCCAGAGGAAAAAAATAGGAGTGCTCCAAGGACATCAAATGTAACTTTTCTTTTCTCCTCACTAAGACTTCGGGGGAAATTGAAATTAATTTAAAGAGATAAAAACACAAGCTCTTATTGGCACTGAAGCTACATTACCAGTGATAAATCTCACCTTATTACAAGCTCCCATTCCTTGGAGTAAAAAAAAAAAAAAAATACAATTGTGATTGTAATAAATACTCCATATCAGTATATAAATCTCAACCCACAGTTTTTCAGGTAGGTCCCTACAGGGAATATGTGTTTTCCTCTTGGCTCCCCCAGCCCCGACCCATTTGATAGGGAGAAACATTTTAATAGACTTATACAGTATGCACAGCCCTTTCTCTCAAAAGAGGGAAATGTATTTAGAATTAGAATATAAAATAGAATTATTAGGTCCAAAAATTTTTCAAAATCTAATCTTCTTAATTCACAAATTGCAATTTATATTGTCATGAAGGAAACTAAATTGTTAAACAATGAAGAATTATAAGAGCTGTTCAAAATAATACCTGATCCCAATGTTGGTCAAAATCCTCCAATGATATTGGGAAAATTATCTGGGCTGCCCCAGTTAAAATTAAAACAGGTCCATCAAAACCTCTTCTGACCCTTAAACAATTCCCTTTAAGATCAAAGGTCTTGGAAGGGCTGAGACCTATAATTTGGGTTATGGAAAGAGGCTTGATGACTCCCTGTGTGGCCCATGTGACACTCCCGTCCTGCCCTGTAGGAACAGCAAGTGGTAAAGGGTGGAGATTTGCACAGGATCTGAGAGCAGTTAATACCTAGCCCTTCCTCAGCACCCAGTAGAACCAAACCCCCACAGGCTGTCCCAACCAAAGGTGAGTTCCTGACTGTCACAGACCTATGCAGTGCCCGCCCTAGCATTCCCGTGGCTAGAGACACTGAATTTTCTTCATCTTCACTCGGAAGGCAGACAATACACATGGGCAGTTATGCTGCAGGGATGTACTGAGAGCCCAACTTAATTTTCACAAGTATTAAAAGTAGACTTTTTGAATGTCAACTTCCCTAAGAAATCCGCCTTCATGCAGTACGTAGACGATTTACTTCTCTGTCCAGGGGATAAGCAAGCCTCCGGAGAGTATGGAATTCATTTATTACAATAATTACCTTCAAAGGGACACAAGGTCTCAAAGGAAAACACTTCAGTTTTGTCAAAAACAAGATATTTAGGTCACCTAATAAGAAAAGAAGGCATTTTTATCAATCCAGGTGGAATAAAAAGAACACAAGCCTTCTCTAGTCCCAAAACTAAGAACCAATTGAGAAGATTTTGGGGGTTGGCAGGAATTGGATTCCAAATTTCTCCTTAAAAACCCAATCTTTATATATTCTTTTAAAACAAAATAAGCCAGACACCCTGGGATGGACAAGGGTCTTCCGGTTAGCATTGGAAGAAATTAAAAAAAGAGTATTGTAGATGTCCTAGGCTTTGAGCATCCAAATTATACTTTCCATTTTCATTGTTTGTTCAAGAAAATCAGGAAATGCCTTAGGCATTCTGACTGAAAAACATGAAGATCAAAGTAGACCCGTAGGACACTGCAGTCAACAGCCAGACCCCGTGGTTCCAGAATCGCTACCTTGCACAACAGCAGTTCTGCGGGAGCAATTGCAAACCTGCACCGCACGCAACACCATTCAGTTAGCAGACGGCCTCTTACGAGGTTCTTCTTTCTACTCCACATTCCGATCTCCAGTTGTAATGATCTAAATTCTGTCCCTGCCTGGAGACGAAATGCCCTATGACTGCATAATCTTAACCAAGCGGCTCTGTCTCCTGGGACAAACCTGCAGGAAACCTCTCTTTGTCCTGCTGCCGGTATTTGGTTTACAGAAGGATGAGTCTGGAATTTATCGTGCAGGTTACACTGTAATATGCTTAACTGAGGAAATAAAAAGTGCTTACGTTCCAGGGGTGGCCTTGGCTCAATAAGCAGAGTTAATGGCACTAATTAGAGCCTGTCGATTGGCAAGAGGAATAACTGCTGATGTTTATACAAATAGCAAATACGCTTTTGGAGCAGCTCATGACTTTGGAATCCTTCAGAAACCAAGAGAATTTTTAACCTCTTCTCGGCAGTCCATACAAAATAGATGCTCTGTTTCAGAATTTTTGGAAGCCACATCATTGCCCCAAATCAGAGCCATTATCAATATTCCAGGCCACTCAAAAATGCCCCAGATAGCAAAGAAATCATCCAGCAGATAGTGGAGCAAAAAAGCCTGTCCTAGGCATATTTGAAAAAGAAAATCACCCCATTTTAGCTTTCAGGGAAACACTTGATTTTCGTATATAATTAGCTCCCTCCAAAACTCTAAAAACAGAACAAGAAAACTAAGAAGCCAAGGGAATGAACCTCTCTGAGAAGGGGCTGTGTGTGGACCAACGGTCTCCCGTACGTCCAGCCAGTTACAGTCATCTTTCTTCACATGCGTGTGTGATGTTACTCACTGGAGTCCTGGTGGGATGAGCACTTGGGAAAAACCATATTATTGGAAACCTTCTCGAACCGTTGCTCCTAAGGTACACAGTCGGTGCAGTATTGCCCAAAATACACTGCAGGGAAACTCACGTAGTTCTCAAGGTCATGTTCCATCACCAGAGGCCCCTCCAGGGTAGGGCAGCGAGATCTCACTCACCTGCAACCATCACAGGATGCGTGTTCTAGGGACGGTTTGCGTGTTCTCTCATTGAGTAGACGCATTTCCATGCAGAAGAGCAGCAGCCTTAGCAGTAAGTAAAATTCTGTTATAAAGTGAGATTCTGAGTTGGGTGGTTCCCCTAGAACCTCATAGTGACAGAGTTTCTCATTTTACTGGAATGGTAATCCAGTCAGTGTGTAAATAATTCTGGCCCATTCTCCCACATTTCCATTGCACCTGTCACCCCCTCATCTGGGTTAGCAAAACACACAAGCAGAAAGAGCCTTTTCAAGTTGGCTTTGATGAAATATTACCTGAAAATATGTTATTCCAGTCAAAGCCTTGCTAAAATACTTAGTGTCCCCAAAACATCCTGTTACAAAACAAAACAGTCTCATTGAACTTTATGCAAATGACTATATTGCCATAAATTAAGAATGTCCACGAATAGTTTTCAAATTTTAGATATCGGGTAGAGAAAGAAAAATAAATTTTATTTTTTTCAACTATTGTAGGGTATAAATAGCTGAAAAGAAAAAGATTTTCTTGACTCTGGAAAACAAAACATAAAGCATCAGCAATGTTTCAAACAAAAAGATCATAAAAAAGTATTTCAGTCCTCTATCAGTTCAGCCCCATGTAATCAATTCTGTTTTGCTTGATTTTGGATTAGCAATTCTCATGAACACACAGGCTTTTTTTTTTTTTTTTTTTTTTTGAAACAGAGTCTCACTCTGTTGCCCGGGCTAGAGTGAGTGCCGTGGCGTCAGCCTAGCTCACAGCAACCTCAAACTCCTGGGCTTAAGCGATCCTTCTGCCTCAGCCTCCCGAGTGGCTGGGACTACAGGCATGCGCCACCATGCCCGGCTAATTTTTTCTATATATATTTTTTTAGCTGTCCAGATAATTTCTTTCTATTTTTAGTAGAGACGGGGTCTCGCTCTTGCTCAGGCTGGTCTCGAACTCCTGAGCTCAAACAATCCACCCGCCTCGGCCTCCCAGAGAGCTAGGATTACAGGCGTGAGCCACCGCACCCGGTCCACACAGGCTTTTTAATTAGAGTCCTGAAGGTTTTTACCAAGTCCAATAGTGCAAGCTCAGAAAGTATCAATAACCTGTATTCCAGAGTATTTATCGGAGTCCTTTCCATTAATTTCCTTGAAGAAGTATAAACCACTTTGAGAAGAATCAAAGTAAAATAACTGTGGATGACAAACATCTTAGAATTGTCATGTTTAAAGATGCAATTGACAAGAATATTTGGTTATTTCTTTGCCATACAATAACAATTTAGTATAATCATAATTATACTGATAATATACTAAGAGATCAGAATTTTAGGGATCTCATAAAACGTTTGTAGCACATATTAATAACAAATATAACCCAAAGAAAGTTAAATATCTTTTCATATTTGACAATGCTTCCTGTATGATTTTAATACACCAAATAAGCATAATATGTCTCTCGAGCATTTCCAGGGGACCTCATACAAAAAAGTTAGTTTAAGATAACTTGAAATTTTGATTTTGGAAAGTTTGTCAAATGTCAGTTTTAAAACACTTGCTCAAAATAGAATCAAAGGTCGCTGTAAAATAATAGTCAATCATTTAGCCAAAGTGACAATTCAAAGTTTTCAAAAAGCAAAAACTTTACTCTTTGATAGAAAGGAGCATCAGTTCCCAACACTCCTAAGACATTATGAACATGCTCGAGGTACACAGAATCTGTCTCTTTCTCCCTTGTCTTTTTTTTCTGTAGTTTACTCAAAAGGTAAACAGAAATCTTTCACTATCTCTTACCGCTATTACACAAAAATCTTGTTCAAAAGAACTAAATTCTACTTTTGCATTAGTGTATTATTAATGCTAAACCTAATTTTAGTAAAACCTTATACATAAATCCACCCAAACTCAGTCAACTTTGACCACAAGTCAAGATTTCCATAAACCTTTTATAACATTTTATAGTTTTTCCCAATCTCCTTCCTTCCCAACTTTCTATATCCATTCAGTTTTATCTATCATTTTTATTACTTCAATTTAAAACTATCCTTAAAACCTTTAAACTAGGCAAAATTACTTTCCCTTTTGATAAAAACCACATTCTTAGGCCTTTGTATAACCTTTTCAACAAAACACATCCACTTTTTTATACCCTTTGCATAAAGAATTGTTTCTCTTGTGCCCAGTAGTTTTAATTACATATATTAATTACCATGTTAACTCTTAGTAACCCTTACTTCCTTGAAAACCACAGGAAGTAAGTGATGTGACACAGCTGCTGGGGGGTCTGGGTGCTGTTCCAAGGCCTCACCATGGTCGCTCATCTGGACCTCAAAATCTAAGGTTCGAAACCAAAGACACACCCACAGTAAGGTGCGTGCAAGGCTTTGGAGGAGCCCAGCAGTCAGCCCTTACAGCTTTAGCTCTCAGACAAATTAAGCAAGTATTAAAAATACTGCAGAAGCAAAAATTTTATGACCTTAAAACATCTAGCAGAAATAGCCTAAACCGATAGAATCAGGCAAAAATTAAATTCTGAAGAAGCTACCTTTACTTACAAAATATTACTAAAGTCACATGAACTTGAAAAGCACTTGGGCTTATTTACTTAATTTTACGAGTACTCATTTACTTCTAAGCAATTTGGTATCACAGACAATATGCAGACACCACACACACACTCATGTGAAGACACAGACAGACACAAGGAAGTTACAGCTGGATTTCAAAATTCCAGCCATGAGACTGGCAAAAGGACAGCTGGATTCGGACTGTGCCTCTGAGAGTGGAACAAGTCGAAGCCCACTTGCCTCAGGCACAGCCGGGGGCTCATCGAGTCCCAGAGACGAGAGGGCAGCAACCCACACCCCAAAGCCGAGAGAGAGGGAGAGAATCCAAGCCCCTTGCAGAAGGAGTTCGGCTGTGCTTGAGGAAGACCAAAATGGGTGCCAAGTGACATAAAACCACCGGAACTCACCCCAGGATTTCACAAGGAGACCAGCTTCATTTAGACAGGTAGCTTTTCGGATACTCTGGTCCCCCCAGTCTGAAGAGCCAGGAGTTGTCAGGGGTTCTAGAGGCCTCCCAAAGCTGCCACAGCACCAAGCAGGTGCCCGCCGCCCTCCCCAGACTGACCAGGGGTCTCCGTGGCTCAGCCGGGGCCACGCTGCCCAACCAGGGCTCCAGTCGCTCCACATCCTCATCCTTGGTGATAAAGATCTGACACCCAGGCTGGGACGTGGTAATTAGCAGATCAAACTGGCTAGCAAAGTCTAAAGAGCTTAATTTCGGATTGGGAAAGTCCTTTGCAAGAGTCAGAAACTCGGATTTTCCTCACAAGCTCTGCCCGGGTAGCATGACCGCCGCCCTCTGTCACCCTGAAGGGGCAGGGAGGACGCACCCTGTGAGTCAGAGGGGCGAAGGGTGGTCGAGCGGGGTCTGGGTGGGTGGGAGGAGAGGGGGCTGTAGGAGGGGAACAGCAGAGGGGAGGGAGGGAGGAACGAGAGAAGGAAGAAGAGTCAACTCTAAATTTTTTACATGCACTATTTTTCTTTAGGTTTTTGTAGTTTATGGAGTCTCTTCGTGGAATTTGAAATTGTTCTCTTTAAGGAAGGCTATGAAAGACTCTTCTTTTGGAAGACCTGAAATACCAATTATAGAACAACCTCTATTGTTTTGGGCAGGTTCAGATGCCTCTTTGTTCCAATAAAGTGCACAGATAAACTAGTTGAGATCTCATAAGACCCCAAGACACTCATCGTGGCCAGCAGAGCTTTAACTCATCCCGGGTTAGCTTTATCCAAGCTCTCAAGTGTTTGCAGGAAATTTCCCTACAGTCCTTAAACACCTGAGCACCAGCGTCCCTGACACTGTCGTCCCTGAGGACTGAGGGTCTCTGCAATCACACCCGCCTCACGCGACAGTCCTGTGGGCCCCTTTCGCTCCAGTGTCTTCACGAAGCCTTCGGACCAGCTGCGCCTGCGTAGACCGGGGAGCCCGAAACCCGGGGCTGGGGGAAGGGACAGGACCGGCCTGGGAGGGAATGCGCCGAAATGAAAGGAAGGGGTGGAGAGAAAGAGTCTCCGGGATCTTCATCCTCAAAGGGAAGATCTTAGATCCAGGGGACTTACCCGAATTCCGGGGGTCGACTGAGCGGCCCCTGGGCTCGTGAAGACGCTGGTGCGTTGACCTCCGACCACTCGGAAACCCGGGGTCTCCGCAGACCCACCCCCTAGGCCAGTCCTGCCCACGGAAGGGCAGAAGGCTTCGAGCTCAGAGAGCAGGCGACACTTCACAGAGGGCTGTGGCCGCAGACCGAGCTCCCAGGCCCAAGCCCGGGGCGCACGTCCCGGGAGCAGCAGAGGAACCGGGGTCCGCGCCGCCCAGGGTGCGCATAACCGGCCGCAGCTGGGAGCGGAGAAGCAGGTGAGCTTCGTGCCTGGGCCCCGTCCACACCCAGTGGGCTGCGCCGCAGTCCGGGGCTGGGGGAGCTCTCAGGTGGGGAGACGAGGCGGAAGTGAGAAATCCGGAAGGAGAGGAAGAATGATGAAAGAGCAAGTGCCGGGATTTCTCGCACAACACGGTGAGGACCACAGTTCATAGTGGTGTGCTGTGTTTTCCAAAACTGCTGGGAATAAGTTAGGAGTTCCCACCACAAAAAAGGGCACGTATTGGAGGTCACCCACGTGTTAATTAGCTTGACGTAGCCACTCCACACTGTACGCGATGAATATATACAATTTCATCTGTCAATCAAAATAATCAATTTATTTTGTTTAAAAGGCAAAATTGGAAAGATTGAACGTTGTAAGCGGAGGCAGAAGTTCCAAACCCCCAGGGGAGAGCGCAGGAGGCCGCTGGCCGCGGGGCGGAGTGTTGGTCCGGTCAGCCTGGGCTCTCCTGGCAGCGGAGGCCACAGTGGCTGCACGCAGGGGCGCAGACTGACCCGATTCCGTCTGCACCGAGAGCAGGTGGCCGCCGTGTGAGGAGTGCGGAGGCGCAGGGGCTCCGCGCGGCCGGGGAAGGGGCCGTGGGGCAGGGGTCTCAGCCCCCTCGGTGGCCACGTTAAGTCAGGATCCCGTATCCAAGTCCAGAGACGGGACAGGGGTCTGGAGAGCTGGAAAGACTCGAGGCTGAAGATAAAGCTTGGGAATAACCGCTGTGTGCATCGCGGCTACAGACAGGCAAAGCGACGAGCAGGGAGTCCGACCGCCGGGTGGGGGTGGCCCCTGCGCACTCCTGAGGGGGGCTCGGCCCGGAAGGGGAATTCTTGTACCCCTGGGAATGATCCGGCAGCGAGGAAGCAATTTCAGTGTGGGGGAAGGGTGTCGGGTCCCCGAGTGGAGGGAAAACAGACCACGTGTCGGCAGAGGGCAGAGCGGGTGGTGGCAGCTCCGGTGGTCCGGGGAGCCGGGAGTGGGGTCTCGGTCCAGCCGGGGCGCGTGCCGGGCGCCTGCGCAGGGGCCCCGGGGTGGGTTCAGCCTCAGGGGCTACCGCGGTGCCTACATTCGCATCAGTTTCTCAGGATAAATCCTGGTAGTGGAATCCGTAGTTGAAACCATGTAATTTTTAAAGCTTTTGCTATAATCTCGAGAAAGCTTGTTTTGTTTTATGTTCAATAATTGAAAAACATGTGAGAACTCTGAAAAGTATAAAACTCTTTAAAAATCAGAGTTCAAAATTATGTTGGTATGATTTCATTTTATTTAAAAATGTATGTATGACAGAAAAAATGGAAAGCATATATTCAAACTTAACAGGGTTAGAACTAAGTAATTTGTGTGGTATAAATCAGCTATAAATGAATATTTATTATAAGAAAAGTTATTTAAAAAATAGAGATGTTTGCGAAGCCCCCATGAGCGAATGTGGGCCAGCTTTCGCGTCCACACCCGCACGGAGAAGGGACAGACACGTGTGCGCTGGCCGCACCAGCCTCCTCCCTCAGCGCGCCGGGCGGGTGGCGCCAGGCAGGTGTAATTCTCACCTGTGGTGCAGGAGCGGGTGAGGGAGACAGACCACGCAGCAACACACAGCAGCCCTGACCCAGACCTGCCACACCGACAGCTCAGAGGGACTCCGTCAGCGTGTCTGCCGGCTTCAGGGTCCTTGCTGTTCAGAGCAAACCGTCCTGAAGCTCCACCTGTCCTGAATCAGGGCGGCCTCACTGCACATGGCGTCCGCTTAGTTAGCAGGTGAAGGAGGGGAGGTGCCTCCGGGGCGCTCACCTGTCATGGGGGGGGCGGACATCGTGGATCTTCACAAGTCGAGCTCCCTGCCTTCCTCTGGCCCCACAGACGCCTGTCTAAACAGGGCGGCCTTCCAGCTGGGAATGTAAACACTGTGGGTGGTCCCGCTCTGTGGGCTGTCACCAGGCTTCTGTGAGGGGTGGGAAGGGTGGGCCTGGTCTGCAGAGGCAGAGCTGGGGGGTTGTAAGGAAACTGGCCCGCTCTCAGGACAGAGGCTCCGCAGACTGGAAGGTGCGTTGAGGTTTGCCCTTGGAGGAGCAGCAAGAAAGTGAGCTGTGCAGCTTGGAGGGAGATTCAGACAGCAGGAATGCTCGTTAGCGAGGTGAGAACAGGAGACCAGCACAGGGAAGACACTATGAGATCGTTCTGTGTGTGCCCTGTGCCCCAGTGTCTGATGCCACGTTTGTGAACGAAAGTAAGTGTATAGTGGGAGGACAAGGGGTGACCCCACCACCTGGGGGAGGCGCCACTGCCCCACCCGCGCTGGCCCCGGACCCAGCACACTGGCGAGGGAAGCCCTATGAAGTGACAAAAGTTTGTGCTTACAGAGTTCTGCCACCGCAGGTAGCATCAGGTAACAGGAGACGTGAGCATATTGGGCTGCACACAGCAGGAAGTGGGGAGACAGGGAACCCACAGGCGGGGCTGGCCGCTCGTGGACCAGAAACCCTGCACGTTCTGTTCTTCCGGAATCTGTCCCCACCCACCCATCCCCCAACAAGTACTGGCTAGTATCTGCCACGTGCCGAGCATTGTTTCTGGTGCCAGAATCCGTCACTGAGCAAAGCACAGTGGGCCCTGCAGGACGACCCTCCCTGAGTTGTTTTTTGTTCCCTCAGACCTGACCAGTCAAGCCCAACACCCAGACTTAACTAGTCTCGCCCCAGGACTCACCACCCACCCACAGCTGACTCTTGGGTCAGACACCTGCAGACCCCGTGACCTCCAGCCCGACCCCTGACCCTCAACCAAAGCCTGGTCGGTGGGAGGCAGGTTTGAGAGTCTTTCTCCGGTTCTCCCAACAGGCACATTTCACACTAAAATTCCCTTCCTCCCAGCAATCCTTACTGTCTCAATGATTGGCTCTTTGTGTGGCGAGTGAGGACCCAGGCTGGACCCCGAGTTCAGTGACAAAAGGAGACAAGACATCTCTTCACGAGCTTAGTTCTCACGGGGAAGACCCGCAGCAGACACACGAACAAGTCTGGTCACAGCACCTACGTCCCGACAGGTGCTGTGGACACACAGGACCGGTGGGGGGCAGGGTGCATGGAGGGGCAGGGGGCATCAACACGGAGATACCAGTGGGCATCACCTCCCCACTGCACGTGCATATCTTGCGGTGCTAGTGCATTAACACGGAGATACCAGTGGGCATCTGTTTGCACCTGTCCACAGAAAAAAACGCAAACTCTGTGAAATAACTTAAAGAGGTTTGTTCTGAGCCGAGTATGTGCGACCGTGGCCTGGAGCCACCCCAAAAAACCGTGACCAAGTGGCCTCACCGTGAGTCACAGTTGGATTTTTACACATTTCAGGGAGACAGGAATTACACGTACAGTCATAGATCAATACATGGAAGGTGTACATTAGTTTGAAAACACAGGATATCTCAGAGCAGGGGCTTACAGGTTATAGGTGCATTCAAAGATTCTTTGAGCTGTAATTGGTTAAAGAAATGAAGCTTTGTGTAAAGGCTTGGGATGTTTTAAGATAAGGAAGTCTATGTATCAGAGACAAGCCACCAGACATACACCAGATCCACGTGGTCTGTTAAGTAAACCGATGGCCTGCAGGTGTGGTTTAACCCTAGCCTTCCGTGGCCTTAGGCCTGTGTATGGTTTTGTGTCTTATTGTTACAGAGAGTAACTCCACAAGGGACAGGCATGGCTAGGCCTGTCTGACCTCCCTTCTCCTCATGGCCGGCAACTCGGCTTTAATATTTTTGGGGGGTCCCCTTGGCCAGGAGGGTGTCCACTCAGTCGGCTGGGGGCTTAAGATCTTACTTTAGCTCACAGACCCCATGAAGGGCTCTTTCCCCATCGCTGAGGTGAGCCGCTGGGACCATGCACCCCCCAGAAGGGTTGCAGACACACCCTGGGCTGGATGCTGGGTGGTCACTACCGGGGACCTGAGGTAAGAATTCAACAAAACTGGCACAGAGAGCTCAGTGGAAACTTAAACTCCGGGCTCAGAATAAAGTCCAGCTTGGACAAAAGACTATTTCAGTAACTACGGAAAATGTTCGACTTTGCCCTGGCCTGTGACCCTGGAACAGGGAGGTGCTAAGACTCCCCCTGGACTTCGTGTTCCAAGAACCAGCTGCTGCAAAGAGCCACCGTCCCCCTGAGACCCGGACGAGACTCGCAGGACCCTGCCTACCAGTCACCAGGCCAGACTCAGGCCCTCCGAGTCCCCCTCTTGTCCACAAAGGCTGTAGCTGAACTCTGCGTCCCACTGATCCACGGAACAAAATGCTTGTCAGCCCAACTTCCGCGTAGCCTGAACCCTCGAGCCTGGAACGAGGGCACTGGGTCTTGTGGTCTGTCCCTCAGGGCAAGGCGTCCCCTGCCCCCTGCCCACCCCCGGCTGCTCGTCCACCCCCACCCCAGGGTCTTCCAGCTGGATCACCTGGTCTCACCAAGCAGAAGTGTTTTCTGCTGAACTTGACAGGCTTGCTGTTCCGGGGGTCAGACAAATGTCCCTGCTATTGCAAAGTCCTTTCCCTCTCTCTGGAAATAATCTCTCTAGTGAAGTCTCTCCTCACCTGAGGCCGGGTTTGTGTTTTGTTTGATACAACATGGTTGAGAATTACCGCTAAGTTCTTAGGAACCATCAACATAAACAGAGGAGACAGCCGCACTTCACGGAAATATGGCAAACCCGTGACTAGGAAAGCCCTCCCCACCCAGAAAGTGCCCCCCACAATGAATCAAAATTTATAACTAAGCAGGTAGAAAAGTCAAGTCGGCCTTGGCAGTCCCAATCTGTAAGAACAGCCGTCCTGATGGGCCAAGCTGAGACTTTTCCTGGAGGAAAACTGGCTGGGCCTGAGGGGCGGCACAGGCTCAGCCTGCAGGAGGTGGCAATGGCCTTTGCAAATTCAAGTCCCCCAAAGCAGGACAAGCACAGCACGGGAAAGGGGACCAACCTTGCAGGAATGCTGGCCTCTCTCTGAGTCCTGGTGGAGGGAGAACGAGACCAAAAACCACCCCAGAGTCTTCCTCAGCTCACGCTGCCTCTGTGGCCCAGCAAACCCCGATTCTGCAGGGTGAGGATCGGGCCAGGCAGAGGCAGCACACGGCCTCGTGGGGCAAGGTGCTTGACTGACAGGACTGGGTCTTAGGGCCACACAGCCCAGGAGCCAACGTTTCAGGCCTTCTGGAGAATTTGGCAGGAAAATGACCCTCTGATCTGCCCGGTGCTGGGACGTGGCGAGGCGCAGGCAGGCGGAGAGAGCAGAGGGAGAAGTCCCTGCAAAGCCACAGCGTCCCAAGGCCTGAGCGTGGCAGCCAGAGCAGGAGAGGAGCTTGGAGGACCCAAGTGAAGGGGACCCGTAGGTGCAGAGCCACTTGCTCAGCGGGACCTGCAGAGAAGTCCTCTCTGGTGGTGTTGAGGCCCAGGCGCCTTAGACGCCCCCGAGGGACTTGGGATTTGCCCTTCCTGTCGCAGCGGCTCCCGCTGTGGGTCTCCGAGACCCAGGACGTGGAGGGAAGAGAGCAGAGTGGGGACGGTGGACGCGGGCAGCAGTCTCGGGGAAGGTCGTGCATTTGTGGGCTGGCTCGGAAAACTGCACCGGGAGGTCAAAGTGGGGCCATCCCCAGTGTTCTGCGCTGTCGCTCAGCCTGGCAGGTAAAACTGGACAGAGCCCAACCTGGCCCGGCAGGAAGATTCTAGGTGATTAACATGAGGCTCTGAAAAATTGTTTCATCTCCGTTTAGAGTTGTCAAATCACTTGATCCAGTAAGAGCTGATTTTTTTATTATTTATTATTTGCCAAGCTCCATGGCTTTCCCCGCAGGGCCAGCTCCTGCCGACGAGCGCCAGGCAGCTGCGTTAAGGGCAAACGGTGCAAAACGACCAAGACAGGTGGGGATGCTTCGAGGACAGACCCAGGGAGGACTTTGCTGTGGGACTGAGACAAACAAACGGCCTGCTTTGTTCTGTGTTAGAGGACTGAGAAAAAGGAAAGACAGATACTTGGAGAGGCGGAGGAAGTCTGTCTCTCCTTCTGTAACTCAGGAATGTGGATGGTTCAATGCATTTCCTTTCAAGCATCCCAGTATATTAATATGACAGTTAGAAAAACACAGTAACTGTCTCTGATATTACTTGCTTAAATATGTGAACACAGGGAAATTTATCTCAAGAAAATAACCTAAAGGGAAGGAGAAAACTATACTAAAAGGTGTTCATTGCAGTATGAATTACAATAATAATATAATAAAAACATCCAACAATAGTGGATTTAAGAGTCATGCACAGCCACTCTTCAGGACATTGTGCAACAATCAAAACAAAATGCTAATTATGTAGCAACATATTAACACGCTTATAATAGAAAGTGAAATAAATACTGTACCGGAATATTTTTTTCTAAACTATGATGAAAATGAGAAAAATATCGTTCACAAACTGAGAGAGTGCCTGGAAATAGAAGCAAATGACGTGTTAAAGAGAAGTTAACAAAAAATTTAAAAAAATAATTCTAAAGTTTGGGGTTTTTTTACATTATTGTTTCTGCATTAGATGATTTCTAACACTCTGTGCACTTGTGCAGTCTGGGTGTATTGAAGGTACATGCAACGGGTCCGTGGGGGACATTTCCATCTTCACACGCATGCCCGTGACAACATGACGGTTTCTTCCTTTTCGGGTCACCCCGATGACAGCTGGTCTCCGAATCTGTGAGGAGTCTGCTCCTGCTGCAGTGTGACCGGGACACGCTGGGCCAGATGCTGGTCTCTAAAACACGCAGGGACAGCGTGACACGGGCCCGGCCCCGCCGGTGGTGCGTGGCCCGGAACCTCTCTCCTCCCCTGTGCACCCAGAAACAATTACAGTATCTGCAGGGGCGGCAAAGAATTAACTTGTATTTATTTTGTTATCCATTAAACACAGGTTGTGAGCTAGTAAGAAAAAACATTTTTTGAGGCTTGGTGCCGTTCTTTAAAATCAGCCTCTACTCAGGCTTGTGGTATGTTATTGGTTATGGGAAAATGTCTACATAGGCCACGGAAGGGCCAAGACTATGTAAAATTGGAAGATTAAAAAAAATAAATTTCTAAAATAACTTTCTCTTTCTTTGCTTCCCCTAAAGCTAGAAAATGTTAGGAGTGAGATGTTTTCCGAAGGGAGCTTATGTCCCAGGGAGGTTATAATTCCGAGTCGCAGAGCTGTCCTGTGCCCTATTTATAGTGGCCGGGAGCGAGCGGAGCCTCCAGCGGCTCCGGGAGTTCAGGGTAAATACTTCACAGGCCGCTGGCCCACAGGGGCGAGGCCCAATGTTCTGGAATGGGTTCCAGTGCTCTCCAGTTAGTGGGCGCTCAGCGCAGGCTGCAGGGGCCCAGTCGGTCTGCGGAGGCCGCCGGTGCGTGGCCCGTCCCGCCTGCACGGGAAGGGAACTTGCGCGGCGACTTCCAGGAGCGATTGGTAGAAAATCCCAACTGTACCACGGAGTAAACAGACGTCAGTGACGACGCGTTCTGTGGTGACAGGGTTCACACCGCAGTCCCCTCCCCGGTCCGAACAACAAGCCTTGCACCGCCTGGTTAAAATGGGGAACTTGCTGGAGTGTGGCGGTGACTCCAGCCCTCGGTGCGGTAAAGTGGAAAAGCGCAGATTTAGGGCTTGGAAAGACGTGACACCCCCTCACCCGGCGGCAGCGCGGTGACCTCCGCCATCCGTCACCCACGTGGGTCGCCAGATCGGTCCCCAGCGGACGCGGGAGAACACCAAAGTACAATGGCGCCTGACAGGCACACGGTCAATGCTGCTTCCTTCCCTGTTAGTTCTGCGACTGAGAAAGTGACCCCACATTTCTTTATCTTTCTTCCATCATAATTACGGCAGCAATTGAGTTCTCTCCAGCTGAATTCTCTCGTACTTTCGCCAAGCACCAATCTGGCAGCTGCCGCCAGACCCGCCGTCCGCAAGCCCACCCAGCTTCCTGCAGGGGGGCCTGGTGGGGCGCACGGCCGCCCCCCAGCCTGTCTGTCGGCCGCAGGTCCGCAGGGCTGAGCGGGTGGGAGGCCTGGAGGGGCCGCTAGAGACAGGTGCGGCAGAGCAGAAGCGACCGAAATCAGAGGATGTCAGTTTAGCGGTTATTTTTTAACCCGACATCATGAGGCTTCTACTAGTCTGGGGACTAAGTCCTATGATTAGGTAAACACGTGTGTGTATTTTTAAATTTTTATTTTATTTTTAATTGTAGATACAGTCACATAACATGCAACTCACCATCTTAAACATTAAGTGAACAGTTCAGCACTATTAAGTATATGTACATTGCTGTGAAACAGATCTCTAGAACTTTCTCATTTTGCAAAACAGAAACTCTATGCCCATTAAACGCTAATTCCCTTTCTCCTCCCCCTACCACCAGCTGTTGACAACCAACTTTCTACTTTCTGTTTCTGTGATTCTGACTATTGAGATGACTGTTGTTAGTGGCAACACACAGTGTCTGTCCTTTTGTGCCTGGCTAATTTCACTTAGCATAATAATGTCCTTGAGGTTCATCCATGTTGTGGTGTTTGTCAGAATTTCCTTCTTTTTAAAAGCTGCATAATATTCCATTGCAAGTATGTGCCACATTTTCTTAATCCATTCATCCTTTGATGAGCATGGGTTTTTCCCTCGGCTGTTGAGAACATGGCTGTACAAATGTCTCTGCACGATACTGCTTTGAATTCTTTTGGATATATACCTAGAAGTGAGATTACAGGATTATATTTTTATGGTCATATTTTATAATTTAATATTTAATTTTTTGAGGAATCTCCAAACTGTTTTCCGTAGCAGCTACACCACTTTACACTCCCACGGCAGTGCACAAGGGTTACAATTTCTCCACATCCTCACCACACTTTTTATTTTCTGTTCTTTTGATGGTGGCCATACTAATGGGTGTGAAGCAGTATCTCGCTGTGGTTTTGACTTGCATTTCTCTAACAATTAGTGATGCTGAGCATCTTTTAATATGCATGTTGGCCATTTGTGTATCTTCTTTGGAAAACAGTCTCTTCAAGTCCTTTGCCCTTCTTTTAATCAGATTATTTTCGTTGTTGAAGCACGTATGCTTTGAAACCATACATTTCACATAGGTCAATGAAGAAGTCCTTAACTGATATATATGCCTACAATCTGCCATCTGACATTAGGAAGTACGTACAAGTATAAAAAAGAAGAAAAAATAGGTATCATTGTGAGGTTTTGTTTAACTCGGGATTTCTCAACCTCAGCGCTGCCAACATTGCGGATGGACAAGTCTTTCTGGTGGGGGCTCTTCTGTGCACACTCCAGCCCCCGACACCACCCCACGTTCTTTGGGGAGACTCGCCCTGGTGGGAAAGCACTGGCCTTGCTGTTTTGTGCCAGGAGCCAGGAGCCGTGGCCTCCCCAAGTCTCCCTGGAGCTGTTTTGGGTCCTGCACTTTCTAGGCCTTTCCTCTCTCGCCTGGCATGGAGACAACCGTGTGTCCGCGAGCACAGGCAGGGGATGCTCCGTTGGTGACACTTTCAGGATACAAATGGCTCTAAGGGAAAATGTTGGTGTTTTAGAGGAATTTCAACTTTATTTACATTTAAAAAATCTTATCAGCAAGTGATTTGAAGCTCACATGCAGATACAATTTGTTTGCAAAACAACTAGCTTAGTCTTATTTCTATTATATTTCACATGTGTACTGTACTCTAAGAATATAAAAATAAAACATTTTTCTCCAGACCACTTATAAATATTCTTAAAAAAATAAACTCTATGTAATTGCTCTTGAATTTTGGCATGAAAACATATTCTTTAAAAATGACAAAACTCACTCTCTTTTTGGTTTTTCCCTGGTGCCTACTTTAGCAAATGAAGTCTATGGTTAACCAAATTTTTTTAAAACACAGCTGGCATGTCTTCTTAGTTGCCTTAATTACCAAAGAAAATAGTAGATAAGCCATCCTCATTTCTCCTACAAAATACTGGAGTATTGTATATTATTGCATATTCTTAGCATGTACACATGACTTAATACTTTCACAGGCTGATTTGGAAATATATGACAGTATAAAGAAACAATGGTATTTCCTCCAGGTCTTTTTATAAATTAAAAAAGAATTGAAATTACAGTGTATATTATAATTTTTATATTTTTAAAAAAATTATAGTTTTGCCCATGTTTAAAAGATTATTTATAAACATAATTTTAATCATCACATTAATATACCATTTTCCTCCATTGACTAAATCATTTCTTGTTTTTTTATATCTGGATTATTCCAATTTCTTGCTCTCATATACAACACCCTTATGTACATTTTTGTTCTTATGGTTTTCTTGTAGCACTCCACTTGCCCAGAGAAATTTCTAAAATACCAAGTCAAATGCTGCAATTTAAAGCTTTCAATATATATTACCAAACTGTTTCTGTGACAAGTTGTACAAATTTTTTCAACAGCAGAAACAGATATTCCCAATGTGACATGTTTCCAGAACATCACAGAGAGGCTGCTTATGGAATTATACTGATGTGAGTATAAAAGTGAACACATCGTGGCCATGAAAATGGTCTGTTTGAGAACGAAGCAGTGGAAACTGTTGATATCCACGTGTTTCCCAAGGGCTTTTTTTTAGATTTTTCCAAACTAAAACTAATAACTCTATTTATAAAATAATACTCTGGAATGCTTTTGTCTTGCGCAATTTTTCTTTACTTATGCAAGGCAGGTTTCTTTCTTAGCATTGTTACCCTGGATGAGACAATGGCATAGTATTTTCAAAACCCCGTCTTTGACAATCGACCAGAGGATTCCACATGCTGAAAACGTAGCTAATGAAGAAATAAAAGCACACTTGCTTTCTACTTTTGTTTGTTCACACGTATTTGTTAATCTCTACTTTTATCACTTTTAACTCTTTCCCTTCTTAAACTGGTCTTTTTCATGACCTTACAGGTCATTCTTTAATTTTGAGGAGAATTTAAATAATTGTCAGAACAGCAGGAGGAGCTCCCACTCTCCCTTCACCCATTTTCACCAGTTGTTCACATTTTGCCCCATTTGCTTTACTGCCCACGTCTCTTTGTACATTTTTACATATGTGCATATTATTTGGGGGGAACTGCTTGAGAGTCATTTGGAGACATCGGGTCGCTTTACCCCTAGGTCCTTGAGTAGATACTTCTTTAAAAAGAGAATTCAGGGTGGAGGAATGTATTTTTTATCTAATACTACATAACAAATTACCCCAAAACTTAGTGAATTAAACAACAAACATCTCTGTGCTTTAGGAATCTGGGCATGACGTAGGTGGGTGCTTCTGCCTCGAGATTTTGCACAAATCTGCAGTCGCATCGTCTGCGGGGACTGTGTGATCTGAAGACGGGGAAGGATCTGCTTCCCGCTCACGAGTGGCTGCCGGCAGGACGCAGCCCCACCCGCAGGGCTGCCCCGGACTCTGTCCCCACCCGGGGGCTGTCCCCACCCGCAGGGCTGCCCCGGGCACTGTCCCTTGCCACGCCAGCCTCTGCATGGGGCGACTCGCAGCACCACGGCGACGCCGTCGGAGACAGCAAGTCAGAGAACGAGAGGGCACAAGGTGGAATCTCATCTAGGAAGAAACACCGGTCACCTTTGTCACATGCGTGTTTATTGGAAGTGAGTCGCTGGGCCCCGCCCCCCTGGGAGGTCACACGAGCGAGGGCACAAGGGTGGGGTCGCGGGCGTGGGGACGCCGCCTGCCGCGGGAAGACACGGCCAGGTCTGCGCGCCCCTCCGAGACCCCCCGGGAAAAGCTCTTGGTTTGGGTGCAGCACACGCTCCCCAACCAGTTCCATTAAGTGAGCTTTATGTCACAAAAGCAACGAAAACATAAACTAATGTGCTTTAAAATATTTGTGACAGAGACACATTTTCTGTCAATGCATCATTTACGCGGAACGTTAACCTCCCCTCGGGGGGCGCGTCCCGGTTGCAGGACTCAGACTCTCTCCGACAGGGAACAGAGACTGGAACGGCGGGATAATTTGCACATTTTCTGTAAAAGATCGATCATTGTTTATTTTCCTTTAAATATGCAAAAGAAGTTTGATAAACTGAATTATGCAGATTCCCCACTTGCCGCCTTACCTGCCTTCGGTGAGATTGGCCTGTGGTTTACCCGCGTGCTGCGCGTGAGGGTGAGAACGCGACAGGACGCCTGGTCCCCAATGCCCCGACGGGCGCACCGGCCGCGACGCTCTCCGGCCCGGCGGTCGGCTGAGCTGGGCGAACTCACTCCTTCCACTTGCTCTTCATGCTACCGCGCTCAGTGGATTCTTGAGCTCCGCCCTGCGGGCTCAGGGACTAAAACCCGACGTAAGCCAAGCAGGTGTGTGTAGGGGGGCAAGTTCACACCTGAGGGTACAGTGCTCACATCTGGGGGTGGGCACACTTGCAGCTTCGACTCAAACTGCACCAAAGCAAATCAAGTAACCAAAGTGTGTGTACCCCGTAAGATTCTGAAATTAAAAAAAAAAAAGATGTCCCGTTCTTAAATTGCTGTCAGGTTAGTGCGGGAAATGAGAGCACTTAAAACGGCTGCGCTGCGGGGTAGAACGCGCAAAAGGATCTCCTTCTAAACCGGGCACAGGAAGAAAAGCGCTGGCGCGTGAGGCACGGTGGCCCCCCGGTGGCTCCGTCCCCTCCCGCGGCTGCGCCTGCACCTGTCGCAGGTGCTCCACAGCCTGCGCGGTTCCCAGATGGGACAGGTGACAGTACCCACTCCTTTCCCGGGTCAAACATTGTTCTACGTCAGCCACGACACATGAGGCAACACACGAAGTAGACATTGTTGTTTTCATTAAACTAGAAGAAAGTTAAAGCTCAGAAAGGTTATACCCAGGCTCTGAAACGTCGTGCGTGGTGAAGTGTCCTGATTCTTTCACCTGTTCCCCTTCATTCTCAACATACAATTTCTCCCCGACAGAAAATCGCTGGTTCCAAGCTCCACTAAGCCACCGCACTGAGAGATTCTTCACTTGCTTCTCTGAGTCAGAGACCCCCAGCAAGATTGCCTTTTTGCAACTTGTATTGCGATAGAAACGTTTAGGTCTTTGTCAGATCAGTATGTTAAAGGAATGTCTGTTTTTCTATAATATATTGAATTTGGGAATTTATGACTCAGTAATGAAAATTTGATCTGGCACAACCCTGAGCATGTGAGCTCCCAGGCCAAGAAGGATTTGTTTTTCCAATAGCTGACAAAATCTGGCTTGACCGTGGCTTGCAGGAATCCAACACCCCAAAAAAGGACCCTAGCATTTTGGAGAATTTTGTTTATATGACACTAAGCCCCAAATGACCTTAAATTCTAAATAAAGGTTCCATGGTCAATTTGTATAAGAGGCTTGTTTTTAAAGAAAATAAATTATATGACAGGTTTATTATATATATTACAAACTAGACTGGTGAACATTTTACTCAACATTTAAAAATCTTTAATTAAGACCTTTCAGTACATAAAGCTTACATACCAAAATCTAGCAAAAATCTATAAAATCTAAACACATTTCTAACAGAAAGAATGGTGCCACAGAAGTTTACACACTGCGGCTTTCAGGGCAGCTGTGCCGCATTGGACGTACAATTCCCTTTGTCTCGTTGTTCCCAGCTCACAAGAGCTTCCAGAGCATGTTTGTCAGCCTGCATCCTGGCGCATTTGGCAAGTGAGATCTGTTTAACATACAGTGTCCATAAAGCCGAGGTTATGATGTCTAAAAATAACCAACACTGATTCCCTAGGTCGGACTTTTGTGACCGACAGGTGCAATGTGGTGCCTGCATCACAAGCAGGCAAAGTGACACCTTTCTCCACAGAATCTAACTAGCCAGAAGTGACACTCAGTGGTGACTTTCCTTCTTCTACATGGCTTTAACATGAGGTATGGCGACGCAGAATTCACATTTGGGAGGCAGTAGGGGGGGTGCGGGGCAAGTCCTCTGCAGCGTCAACACGGGGAGTGAGACAACGCAGGTGTTTACTGGTGGTGCTACGCGGGAATCCGCTGCTCTTTCTCCAGTGGAGGGATCTGTGGTTTGCAGAGAAGGTTTAAAAGTGGGGAGGGCATGGGAATTTGTGTAAACTTCGATGGGACTGCATAAACAGAGGCGGTGATGTTTTATGTCTCTTTGATCTTTTCCAAGGACATCTGGCTGTCACTGCTGCTCTGGGTTGCAGCGCAACACTGAGAGAGGCTATGACTCAGTGGTGTTTTTTGGTTTTCAGTAACATCTTTAATCACCACATGAATATTTATAAACTGTTGGGGCCAGAATGTATGAAAGTTGCTCTGCGGGCACCATTCCTCCCAGCCACTGTGTACATTTCCTCTCTCGCACAGCTGTTCTCTTACTTCCTAGGGACCGACTGCACGTGTCGCAGAAGCTCCCTGTGGTTCTGGAGGGAGCTGAGCTGGATTCAGGCAGCACATGGCCAGTAGTGTGGGGGCTGGGGGGGGGTGCTGGACGAGAAGGAAAGTGTGCCGGGAGAGCTCACAGTCACCGTGACCTTGGCCACCCTCCAGACACCCAGGTGCCTGCTTGCCCTTGGCTTGTGTGTGGCACAGCTGCTAATTTAGTCTCCAGAAACATCTTACAAAAGTCTTTCACTACCTGTATTTTTATGTGGGTATAAATTCACTTTAGTTTCTTAACATGGACATTTGTACAGTTATCTGGGCCAGTGCTTCCAAGTGAGGTTTGATTGCTTCACATCTGGAATATTTCAAGTTTATCCTTCTTGGAATCATTGTCGCGAATGTTTTTCCCCGGGGTCGGTTGAAGAGTCTGCCGTCAACATGATGTTCTCTAATTACACGGGTCATGCAACTCCTGACTCTGTGGACATGTGTTTTTGTATTTAGGGGTCTCTTGCTTTACCTCTGGTTGTATGCTACTCTCTACTCTGCTCTTTCCCACTGCCTCTACCTCGGGTCTTCCCAGGTTTCACCCTGGCTGACTTCTTTTCAGTGACGGAAGGAGAGAGTGAGGAGTGAGTCAACCTGAAACTGGGCCCCTTTCCACCAATTAATTACCAAATTAGAGCTGTGTTCAAGCATGGAGCTTCATTTATTTGGTCTTGGATGTCTCAGCATTTAAAATGTTTCAGTATATTAGTAATTACAACTATAGGGTTGTTTAAAAATCACACAAGAAATGTGTATCAATGTGCTTTGTAAACTTTAAAGCTCAATAAAAATGTAAGATCTTGCCATTATTATATGATTATAAAATCTTTCACTCCTGCAGCTTCCTTGGTTGCTGGCCTAGATGTTAAATCAATTCTGTTCCTTTTTAACTTTTAAAAATTATGTTGAACATGTGAAGTTGCTGTTATTTGAATATATTGCTGATGTTTGACCTGTAAGAATGGCAATTGCCAATGGCTTATTCTAATAATTAAAAATATATCAAGAGTTGGGCACGGTGGTGTGCACCTGTGATCCTAGTTGCTCGGCAGACCAAGGCAGGAGCACAGCTGAGCCCACGGCCAGACCTCACCTCAAAAAATATATCGAAGTGATATATGGCTATGGTGAAAGCCCAAACAATACCAGTAGGTGAATAATGACATACAACTCTGGTTTATTTCTCATCTTGCTAGGACGTTAGTTTCTCAAAAATAATTATAGCTGCTGGTTTCCCTTGGTCTCTTTTTTCCATTTCGATGTGGTTTCCCTCAAATGTGTCTGTTCCCATTTGATAGTGGCAGGTAAAGAAGGTGAATGGGGTCTGTCATCAGTACGGCTTGTCCAGCGGCTTTGAGGAGCTATGGAGATCGTAGTGCTGGACAGTTCCCAGACCGGGAAGAGACGTCTCCGGGAGGCGCCTGGTTGTCGGTGTTGTGTTCACTGGTCACCTGCGGCGAGGGTGGGCGGCGGTTGGTGACATCGGATATCCAGGGCCACATGTTCCACGTGCAGGTCGCGGACACCTGTCTCAGTCCCCTGCACCGTGTCCCACCTGCCCCCGGGTCCCACAGACGGTGGCTGCTTCGCTCTGTCGCGTCAGTCACCAAGCCCGCCCCACCGCTGCGGGTCCCTGTCCCACTCTGGTGGCGGTGGCCGCAGCGGCTTCCTGGCAGGGAAGGGACACGCGCGGGGAGTGTCTGAGCCCGGGGGGCTTCTCCTTGTAACCAAAACTAGCAGTTCGAGAAAGGGCTTAAAATGACTCAGCGGCTCGACCTTTCGGGACAGTTTGACGTCTTAAGGCACCGAGTCGAGTTTCCTGAAAAGGGTGGCAGGGGAGTAATTGCTTAATCTCTGCTTTGTTTTAAATACGCCAGGTTTGCAGGGCATTGTACGCGCTCGGAAAGCACCCATCAAATTCCGCCGTTTTCTTTGAAAAAATGGCCCAACTTCTCCTCACTTCCATACTGAAGGTGTGACGAGATCTTTGAGACAAAGTTTATTCTTTCCGTCCGTATAAATTATCTTACTTTGAAAAACCACACATCATTGGTCATTTTTGTGTATTTGTTGGTTTCCTTGAACTTTCCGTGCGAGGGAAAGGGCTGACTTTTGCCGTATTTTTCCCGCCAAACACAGCGGGCGTCACAGGGAAGAGAAGGCGACGTCGCTGCGGCCCTTTCGCAGAGGCGCAGGCGGGTTCAGAGTCTTTCAAGTAGCCAAACCGAAACCGAGATTTTTCTATGTTATGATCGACGTTCTTTCCCTCCTCACGCCGCGCACGGCCGTTCCGCCGGACCCCGGCGCTGAGGCCCATGGCGGACGCGGCTCTCCCCGCTGGGCGGGAACTTGCTGCTCTCGTCGCGCGAGACCGGGGAGGACGCGCGTGGCCGCGGCCCGGCGCGGGGGCGCGCGCTCCTCTCCCGCGGTCTCGGGCGCCCTCTGGCGGCCTAACCCCGCGTGGGCACCGCCCAGCCCGGTGACTCGAAGGGTCCGGTTCCCAGTTTGGGTCCCCGGTCTGGGGCCCCTTATCCTCTCCTATAAAAACTCCCACCCTCAGGCAATGGGCTCTCAGACAAAGGTAAAGAGAACGGCCCCCTTACTTCAGTGACCTTTGGCGGTTGTGTACGTCTGAGGTCATCTCAGCCAGCGTTTTCAGGTAAGAGGTGAGGGCTTCACAGCCTACAAACGTTACGTTTAAATTCCAGATACGATAGTGCAACTACTGTATTTTCCCATTCTAGGGAATATTTTTTCACACGTTTATTTTTGTGAAGTTAACATGCATCTTATAATTGATAAACCGCATTTAATACGATGAGGTCTCTTCTGTCCCTCTGAAAAATGAGCAATAAATTGTGAATTTTCATTTAATAGTGTCTCAGAATTAAGAACATCCAAGTTACAACCATTAGCTGTTCCACAGTATTCAGATGCAAGAAAGTCATATTTCCTTTTATAAGTCAAATTATATCTAGCAAAACTCCTACATGTCAAGAGGTGGAAGATTCCAGGTAAATTCTTTTTCCCCTTTTTTCAACCCCTGAAGATTCATGTGTGTGTTTGTGTGTGTGTGTGTGTGTGTCACAGAGTCCTAATCTGCAGAAGCATTTCTTGGCCTTGGGAAATGAATGGCAAATGGCACTGTGATCTTGCAGTTACTCACTCCTCCAGTTCAAGGAGTATTTATTAAACACCCGCTCTGTGTATGACATCAGTTAGAAGCAGGATGTCTACCTTTAAAGAAACTTGCCTGTGACTCTAAGTCACAACTTTGTACGAGTAGCACACATTTCTAATTTGAAATATATATGAAATTCTTCAAATGCATAGTGAGTCAAATCCATAACTGAGCTAATAGTTGCTTTGAATTAATTTTAAAAATTATCTTGGGAATTAGAAAAAGATGTCAACATGAAGCAATAAAGGTTTTATTAGAATCCTAAGATAAAATATCAACATACTAACAAGGCACATTGTTTAAATACAACTGCAACCTGCTCTTTTTAGATTGAAGTAACTCACAAAACCTTAAAGTTGAACATGATTCCAGTGTTAGAGCTCTAGACTATAGAAACTGAATTTTTATTCTAAATTTTGTGAGGTTTTACCCAGAAATACATATTTTCCTGGTACTAAGAACTGCAAGAAATTTCACTTGGGATCTCCATACAGTGAACCATGTGATGGTATTAACATCAGTATAGCAGGTACTGTCACAAATATCATGTGGCTTTTATATTGCTGAACAAAGATTAGTGATATGTAACTGGAACTTAATTCAGTCCTTGCTTGAGGTTACCAAATTAAACTTCTCATTTGCTGCACACAGCTCACATTCTCCTAGAGAAATGTCAGAGAGACGAAAGTCTGTCAAGGCAGGGCTGGAGCGGTGGCTCACGCCTGCAGTCCCAGCACTCTGGGAGGCCAAGGCAGGAGGATCACTTGGACTCAGGAGTCCGACACCAGCCTGAGCAACAGTGAGACCCCATCTCTACCAAAGAGAAAAGGGGAAAAAAACACACAAAATAACAAAACTCAGCCTGGCATTGTGGCGTGTACCTGTAGTCCCAGGTACCCGCAAGGCTGAGGCAGGTGGATGGCTCACAGCCCAGGAGTTGGAGCTTGTGGTGAGCTACAGTGACATCACTGCACTCCACCCAGGGCAACTGAGTGACACTCTGTCTCAACAAAAACAAACAGGGCAACTCAAGGCAGTTTACACCTCTGTTAATCTAATTGTCAGAAATGTTTCCCCATGTAGAGTTGAAGTTGCTCTCCCTCCAACATGAATCCACTGATTTTATTTTTCCCAGTGGAGCCACAAGTAATAAGGCCACATGACTTTCCCACATGCCCGTACTCCAAGTCTTGGGATGGCTAGATACCCCAACCCCAAGAAGAAGTGTCATTGGGTTATACTTCTGAAAAGCCAAATATCCACTGGCATCATTAAACATTTGTTTCACTGGCGGAAATATGGTAAATCAGATTGAAACCATGGAAATAAAAATTTAATTTATTGATGTGTAGCTTTTTTCAAATTTTTGCCATAATATGCAATATCATCAGTCATATTTGGGGGAGGCAATACATTAAAAATGAAAAATCTTTGTTTTAAAATACATGAAAATATGGAAAAGAAATTTCATCATCCCTTGTAGATACTCCAGCAGGGTGGAGATTCCCCAGGCAGAGTCGGTGAGGAAATACAGTCTCTTCTGAATTTCCTTTGCATTTATCATGAGAGAAAAACCAGTTTAATGTCCTTGCACAAATCAAATTTTGATTTACTCTTTTGACTGTCTAAAGACTGCAACTAATATACCCCATAACTGCACTGCGAAGAACATCCAGCCCCCAAAGTCCTATCTGTTAAGGATTTTAGAAAGCGAAAGTACTGAGCAGAAATAGCAGATTTATTGGCCACAGCAATTCCATTCCACCAGAACTCAGATCTCATGCTCCGGAGTAGTAAATTATGCAGTATTATCACTTTAACTTAAAACAAATTATTTTTTATTTTTGCTCTCTATTGCAGTTTAACGGTTTTTAGAATGTGGATTTCACGGTAGTCAGTGCTGCGCACCAAGACGGAGTTTCGAGGACTAGAGAGAAAACGACAGTAAAACTCCGTGAAAGCAAAGCTCCCTGCAGCGGAGACGAGAACCGGGTCGTGAGAACCGGGCCGTGAGAACCGGGCCAGCACCTGGGACCGAGCACCTGGGACCGAGCACCTGCGACCGAGCACTTGGGACCGAGCACCTGGGACCGAGCACCTGCGACCGAGCACCTGCAGCCGCGCCCAGGCGGGGTCAGCGCGAAAACGGAGCGGCCTCTGGCGATGGTTCGATGGTTCGGAGACGGGGGCGTTGTCCGTCACCCTAATTCTTGTTGCAGAGAGCTCAGAGAGGCTCAGGGGTGAGTGGAAGATAATTGCACGATGTACGCGTCAGAATTGCTGCTCCAGGCGCGTCCTGAGGCGTAACTGGGAAGATCGCAGTGGGGGTGACCCAGGCCGGGGCGACAGGGGTCCGCTGTGCCCGCCCCCACACCCGCACCCCTGGAGGGGGTCCCCGCAAGGACTCGGGGTGCAGGGGTGCGGACGGCACCAGCCCGAGCACAGAAGGGGCCAGAGTGACGGAGGCCCTCTCCCTGCACCCTCGCCCCCAGCTCGGGCTGCCCCCAAGTCCTCACCTGGAAGTCCAAGGTCCAGATTGCTTTGCAGAGTCGGGGGCGCCGAGCGGGGCGGTGGGAGCGCGCAGCGCACCTGGAGCTGGACACATCCAAACAGTGACTGGGACGAGCATAGCAGGAAGGCCCGGCCTTATGGGCTTTATGCCAACGTAGTGACATCTCCTGGGAAAGGCTTATTGTAAACTGAAAGATAGATTGTGTTTCAACTTCTATATATCTTTGCCTAATTTAGTGGGTGATGGATGTATTCAGAGCCATTTCAGGTGAAGCTTAAATCACTAAACAGCTCACAGTGCCCTGAGATCCGGTAACAAGACACAAGTCAGCAAAGTTTCCAAGGACGACAGCCTCTGACAGGGATCCCAAAGTGAGTGCAGAATGACTGCACAGCCGCAGTTCCTGGCAGCAATTTATCTGATTTCTAAACTAAAAATACCCTCATAAAAAAGAGAAGTACACAAAATTCTAATATAAGCCCCATATAATTCCACGCCATGAAACAACTGTTGCAAATTTGATTTATAAACTCACAGAATTAGAATATGTATGTGTGTTTAGAGAGATAGACTTTTATTAAAAATGGAATGAAATTATACATACTATTTTACATCTTGTTCATTTTTTTCAACATTATATCATGAATATGGTTTCATACTTGATCTTAGCCAAAAGACCGAGAAGCGGTCATGAATATGGTTTTTAAAGACAAATGGAATTTTCCAAATTGTTAGAATCAACTGAATTCCATTTTTCTTCCTGGAATGTATAGGGTAACATATTTTTCAATAGGTCTAAAACATAAGTCCTTTACAATTATTGCACTTAAAATACTATCCACCTAATATAAATATAGAGTTGAAAATCTCTTAAAATCAGATATCCAGATGTCTTATGTATATAAATTTAAATAATTAACAATTTGGAAACATCTGTGACTAAAGGAATTTTCTTTTAGTGTTTAGTTTTTTTATTAGATGCTTTAGGTTAATGAAGGTTTAGGTTAATAATAAATGATTAAATTATCATTTATCAGGAAGAAGCTTTTAAAATCTTAGGCCTTCTTTACCAGGTGGTGCTTATTTTTGTAGCACGTTAGATTCATTTTCAAGGAGCAATAAAATATTACAATTTTGCTAATTTCTTAGCAGTTCCAAACTAAGCCTAAAAGTCAAGATGAATTAAGGTTGGAGAATCTCAGTATTTGGATAAGCTGACAGTCAATCTGTACGTCATTACTTTAAAGTACACACCAATTACATATGCGTATAACTAACTTTTTAAACAAACACAGCCTTTACCCTTTTTCCTAATTGTAAGGATTCCTGTTAGTGTTAGATCTTGGCACAGCCGGTATTGGTTTTTGTCAGCTCGTAAGTGACCTTTATCTTTAAAAGTTTATATAATCGAACTCCTCTGTGGATACTCTCTGATAAAAAAAAAAAAAAAGAAAGAGAGAGGGAAAGAAAGAAAAGAAGGGAAGGCAAGGGGAGGGGAGGGGAGGGGAGGGAAGGGAGAGAAGGGGAAGGAGGGGTGAGGGAGAAAGGAAAGAAAGAAAGAGAGAGAGAAAGAGAGAGAGAGGGAAAGAGAGAGATAGAAAGACAGAGAGAGAGAGAAAGAAAGAAAGAGAAAGGAAGGAAGGAAGGAAGGAAGGAAGGAAGGGAGGGAAAGGAAGAAAGAAAACAAAACTTCTTAAAATGGCATATGGCCATCAAATCACTTAAGTAAAAAGCTTGTGATGGTTTTCCTAAGACACTGTAGTGGGATGCTTCAAGTCACTGACTTAATAAGACCATAAAGATATCAGCAATGGCCCGCTGTGGTGGCTCACACCTGTAATCTCAGCACTTTGGGTGCTCCAGGCGGCAGGATCCTTTGAGGCTGGGAGTTCAAAACCAGCCTGGGCAACATGGTGAGACCTCACCTCTACAAAAATAAATTTAAAAAAAATTAACCTGGCATGGTGGCACATACATGTAGTCCCAGCTACTGGGGTTGGGGGTCTGAGGCAGGAGGATCACCTGAGCCCAGGAGCTGGAGGTTGCAGTGAGCTATGATGATGCCACTGCACTCCAGCCTGAGGACACAGCAAGACCTTGTCTCAAAAAATAAGAAAAGTCAGCATTAGGCAATTACCTTTCAAAGTAAGTTAAAAAGTATACAGTTTATGGCCGGGCGCGGTGGCTCACGCCTGTAATCCTAGCACTCTGGGAGGCCTCGGCAGGTGGATTGCTCAAGGTCAGGAGTTTGAGACCAGCCTGAGCAAGAGCGAGACCCCGTCTCTACTAAAAATAGAAAGAAATTATCTGGCCAACTAAAAATACATAGAACAAATTAGCCGGGCATGGTGACGAATGTCTGTAGTCCCAGCTACCCAGGAGGCTGAGGCAGTAGGATCGCTTAAGCCCAGGAGTCTGAGGTTGCTGTGAGCTAGGCTGACGCCACGGCACTCACTCTAGCCCGGGCAACAGAGTGAGACTCTGTCTCAAAAAATAAAAATAAAAAAAAAAAAACCATATACAGTTTATGGTTAGTTCACAAGTTTCCAATTTGTTACACTACTCACTGTGTTAGCCCAAAACAAAAGACTCAAAGAAAGAAGTATATTTTGCAGAAATAAAATGCTAGATTTAGAGAATTAAATATTTTCTTTGTTTCCTCTCTTTTTCTTTCTTTGGTAAGCGCTTTCTCCTTTGGGGCTCACTGACTAATATTTATTTGAACTACTAATCAGTGATGACATGTAGCACAATCTCCCTACAGTTCCTGACCACAAAAAGTCAAATTAACAATTAGGAGGAGTTTTGCTTTAAAATTTTCTATAAAGTGCCAAAACAACTTACACAGCAAGTGTGGGCCTGACAGTTTAGTTTATGGGAATCCTTTGCTCCCAGTACTAAATGAGATATGATAATGTTCTCTTACATATTTTTATTTAATTTAGAATCATCTATGTAAAAGACCAGTGGAAATAACCCTAACATAGCTAGTTATATAGTGTTAACACACCTACTATACCACAGAAACCAGGCTATGAGATGTGCAGGCAAAATCTGATTTCATCCAACCCATAATACTGTACGTTAGGCACTATTACTATCCCTATATTTCAAATATGGAAACTGAGGTAGAATCCTGAACAATGTGATACCAAATGGCAGAATTGAGACTTAGGCCTAGTGTGCCTTACCCCAGAGATAGCAAACTTACCCTCTAACTACCACCACACCTGTAAACAGACCAAGGGGAGGTAAATCTTGCTTTTTGTGGGTGTCTTTAAATCTTCCTGCCCATCCTTAATGTTCCACCCCCAACCCCATGCCATGAGTGGTTTTTCAGGGAAAGAATTAAGACTGTGTTGTTGGAAGCTTGAAATTGCAGCTTGCAGGGTTAGCAATGGAGAAGCAGTTTTCTCCTACTTCAGTGGCTCACTGCTAGGATACACCGTTACTGGGTAGAAATATTAATAGTCTCTCAGGGCAGGAGCTTAGGGTCTAAAGTGTAGAACCCAGATTAAAATAAAAAATTCTCTACTTTCCTTTAAGATAATTTTAATAAAAATTTTAGAAAAATTATTTCTAAACAGAAACAATACTATCAAATAGTATATTTAAACAAATAAAAGTCTGATTGTATTTAAAATCCTAAAGTGAGAAGCCTCTCATTTGAATTTATACCAGTTTAACTTCATTAATATACAAAACTCCTTCACAGTTCTGTCCCCTCCACTTTTAGGTACTGATGTCACAATTTTACATTTTTATACATTTCAGTCCCAAAACATACACTAAAAATTAATTTTCAATGTGTTAGTCTCTTAAATTACGTAGAAAGCAAACTGTGGATTTACAAACCGAAGTTACAATAGTATCAGCTTTTCTGTTGCCCACGATTTACCTTCGCTGAGCTCTTCCTTTCGAGTGACGGCTGACGCTTCGTTTCACGCTGTCGGACTCCCTGGAGCATCAAGACCTGGTGATGGATTCTTTCAGCTTTGTCTTAATTTTTCCTTCACTTTTGAAACAATTGTGATGGAAATATGATTCTTAGTTGGCAGGTCTTTTTCTTTTAGCATTTGAATGTATCCGCCCACGGCCAAAGTCTCTGATGAGAAATCTGCTGCTTCTCTCACCAGGGATGCCTCGTATGGGAGGAGTTGCTGCTTTCCAGATTCTCTCCTTGTCTCTGTCGACAGTTTGGTCGTACGTGCCTTTGTAGGGGTCTCTTTGAGTTTATCCTATTCGGAATTCATTAAGCTACTTGGATGTAATATCTGTATCTTCCATCAAACTTGGGAAGCTTTCAGCATTATTTCTTCAAATACCCTCTCTTCCCCTTTCTCTTTCTCTTCTCTTTCTAGGACTCCCACAATAATGCATAGGTTGGTCCACTTGATGGTATCCTACAGGTACTTTTAGCTCCATTAACTTTTCTTCAATTGATTTTCTTTCTATTCTTAATACTCAGTAATTTCAATTATTCCATCTTCATGTTCACTGTTTATTTCTTCTGCCTGCTCAAAGCTGTCCTTGAATCCGTCTAGTGAATTTTTCATTTTAGTTATTTGCTTTTCAAATATAGAATTTCTTTTTGGTTTCTTGTTATGTTTTCTGTTTATTGATATTTTCATTTTGTTTATATACTGTCTTCTTGACTTTCTACATGTTGCATTTGGTTCTTTGAGCGTCTTTAGTGGGTCTACCGTCTAATCTTTCTCAGGGACAGTTTCCTTTTTCCTTTGAATGTGTCTTCCCTTCTTGTTCCTGTGTATGTCTTGGGACATTTTTCTTGAAAACTGTACATTTACATCTAATAAGGTGGCAACTCTGGTACTGGGATTCTCCCCGCTCCTCAGGGCTTGCTGTTTTTGTTATTGTCTTGTTTATTATTTTTGTTTTATTTATTTATTTATTTATTTATTTTTTTTGAGACAGAGTCTCGCTTTGTTGCCCGGGCTAGAGTGAGTGCCGTGGCATCAGCCTAGCTCACAGCAACCTCAAACTCCTGGGCTCAAGTGATCCTTCTGCCTTAGTCTCCCAAGTAGCTGGGACAACAGGCATGTGCCACCATGCCCAGCTAATTTTTTCTATATATATTTTAGTTGGCCAGATAATTTCTTTCTATTTTTAGTAGAGATGGGGTCTCACTCTTGCTCAGGCTGGTCCCGAACTCCTGAGCTCAAACAGTCCACCCGCCTCGGCCTCCCAGAGTGCTAGGATTACAGGCGTGAGCCACCACGCCCGGCCTTTGTTTTATTTTTTTTAAATTATCATTGTAAGGTCTCTCTGTGCCAAAGATCAGCCTGGGTTGTAAACTTAAGGTCTTCTCATATCTTTTTTGAGCCTACGCTTTTCTCTGGGCACATGTGGTCACTTTCTAATTAAACCTGTTGAATTGCTGTTGAATTCTCTAGTCTTCAATGTCCAGCTCCCAAAAGAGGGAAAACAGAGAAAGGGGCAAGGGGGGAAGTGCCGGTCCTCTAAATACCCTGGAAATTTCTCCAGCCTGAAGGGAAGGGGTTTGCAGCAGTGGGGGAACGAGCACCAACAGTGGTTGCCGCCGCTAGTCGGCACCTCCTTGCTCAGAGGCAGCAACCAGAGCACAGAGCCCCAACGTTCCCAGGACAAGACCGCCATTGCCCAGCCTGGCTCCACAAGCTGTGGGCGAGCCCTCGTGTGCCTGCTGTGGGTCCAGGGTGCAGGATGTGCAGCGGCTGCAGAGCTAAGAGCTATAATTTACCAAAATTCACCACAACGTACCGTCCAAAACTTCCCCTAAAAGCTGCAAGTCTTCAGTGGGCTCTTCAGTTCCCAAAGGGTCACGTCAGATGGACGCTGCCACTGCAGTTGCTGCCTGAGCGGGAGACATACTCCTGCCTCTTCCTACTCTGCCCTCGACCCTGAATCCTCCAAGAGTATCGACATTTGTGTATCTGATAAATCTTGTCTCCTGAATGTCCATTATCCTCCTACGATCCTCACAGGCTTTGTGTCACTCACTGAGCTTTTGGTGGCCGTTATGGACTGAATGTTTTTGCACCTCCAAAATTCACATGTTGAAGCCCTAAAATCTAGTGTGGCCGTATGTGGAGCTGAAGCCTCCAAAGACGTAATTAGTGTTCAATGAGGCCAAACGTGTGGGGCCCCCAGTTGACAGGATGAGCGTCCGTTTGAGAAAGATTTCTTGGGCCTCACCAGAGTGTGACCACTACCTCATCATCCACCTGCCTGCTTCCTTCTCTCTGCTGCCTTCAAAATGCTGAAAGTTCCAACCTCCCCTTCAAAAACACAGCCACAGCTTGTCTGCAGTTCATGTTTTTCCTGGGCAAGTCCTCAAAGTCTTGGCTTAATAAACCTCCATTGGTTCAGATTTGTGCCTTAGGCATTTATTTGCATCGACAAATTGATAACCAGTTCTGAGTAATGGGTTTTGGAAACTTCCTGGTTGATTCAGAGAGGGACGAAGTGTTTCTTAGCGCAAGGCTATTAAACTCCCACTGGCCACTGCCTTCCCCACAGCCACAGACAAAACAATTAGGCTTGTTGAGATAGGGCTTTAGTTTCCAGAAACCTCATCTGCCCTGTCAGAACAAGTCCAGGTAATGTATGAGTTGCCAGTTGCTTATGTAAAATCAAATTTTTTGAAGATTAACATGCACACGATGCCTTTCAAGCTTTATAGGGAGAACTGTGAACACCTACGGGACTGCAGTTTAACACCTGTTTTCCTTCACCCAGGTCATGGTGGGGACCTTCTGGATCCTTGACTGAGCCTTTTGACTAAATCCAAGTATTACAGAACAAATCCTTTTATTAAAAGCGGTGCGGCAGAGAAAGATGAAGCTTTTCTTGACTCCTTTGGTGCTTAGAAAAGAACAATCTTGAATTCAGAAGGCCCTGGAGGGGGTCTGGTTAAGAAAGAGCAAGTATGCCACTTTGTCATTCTGGCTGGCTTCCCATAATATTCCTACGGACCAGGACTTACTTGCTTCAGCACGGACTGGATGGCTAAGAGATAAGGATGCAACTCCTGGAGGTTCTGGGAGCGCCTGCCAGACGGCCCAGAGCAAGCTGGAAGGCCTGCGGTTCTCCTCCCAGAGCAGGACGCACCTCCCGCACCCTGGCCTTGGGGACAGGACTCCCGGCGGCTCCTGCACCAGGAAGTCTCCTTCCCTTTGTTTCTTGTTTCCTGATGAACTTCAAAGCTACCTGAGAGTAATTATAAGGAAGAGAATGGAAAGCTAGTGAAAGTTCAAGAAAAGATGACCGAAGTGATTCAAAGCGATGAGTAAAATAGTCCGAAAAAATATTGAAGTTATTAAAAGGAAAATTGCTCATTATTACTGTAACGGCTTTTTATAAAGGGGATACTGGTCAGTTTTCCACAAGTTTGTGAAGATCAACATGAGAAATAGGCTTCAGTTACAGCAGATACTCTAGCAGGCCGGAGGAAGCCTGCTGCTGTCTCAGCGAGCTGCGGAGATGCCGCTCGGTGCTGTGGGGACTGACGGGAAAGTACACGGAAAACACAGCCACTGACATTCAACAGGAACTTTTTTAAGAAACACTTTATCTCTTTTCAACTTTTTCAAACATTAAAAAGGCGTTTACGTTGAACTGTCCTGTCCTGGTCAGAGACCTGCAGGACCCGGTCAGCACTGTGTGCACAACTCTCTTGTGTGTAGACAGGAGATTTGCTCTCCAATAAATTTGAGAGGTTACGTAGCAAATAAAATTAAATGTATTTCTTTAACGTAGAAATTCTCCGTCCTTCAAAATTCTAATATGTGATTTTAATCACAAAGAGGACAATTTAAGAGGAAATTTCTCAAGCTTATCTCAGGGCAGGACCTATTTCCGGGGCCTTCCTCTCGGTATTTCTGACAACAGAGTTCTGCAGACCCCTGGGAAAACAACTGTCATCCCGGATTCAGGGAGTGCAATCTAAAGTCCCTTTAAGAGCTGTAAATATGACTTTGATTTAGGACCTAAGAATTCTATTGCTATTTGGCTTAGGGCCCTAGTGTCCCTCTCGTAATCAAATCCCTTTGGGGACCTTGTTTCCTGTAATTTCGGGCCGCAGCCCCACCTGGCCCCGAGGCCCCCTTCCACCCTGCTCGGCAGCATTTAGCCATTCTTAGCCCCACCACCTGCCCACAGCCAGTAGAAGAAGAATTTATACACAGTAACGGCATCCTGATAAAATGCCTTAGTGTTAGTAAAATCCCAGACCTCTCTGTAGTCAGCGAAAACTCTGAGACGACAAGCAAGTGTCGGGGCAGAGACTACACAGGCCATACACATGCCAGGGAATCTTCCGTCTCTGGAAGGAACAGCGTCCAAACCAGAACGACGTCCCGGTTGCTCTGGGAGGCAGCTCCGGCTCACAGCATAAAGCAGGAGCTATTGCCTGACACCGCGTGTAGCTCATGTGATGTTTGTGTGTTTCATATGACGCAGCAGTCCGTGTCTCTCATCACAGGTGTCTTCTGATAGTCTCGGCAAAGCCCTTTATCCTGCACGTTAAGCCCCCAAGCTACAGAAACTATCTGGGGGGTGTTCCTCAGCCGCAGACACTGCTGTAGTTGCAACGTCTTGCCAAAATGAATAGAATGAAGCCGGTGGATCTCCAGGGATCAGTGAATTGTCTTAACCAGACTTACTTGTGTCTGGTATTTTCCACGTTCTTTTGTTCTCACAGTGGAGCCGTGCGATTCTGGTGGCAGCACAGGGGTCTCATGCAGGGATGGGGGTAGCTGGAAAGCTGTAAAGTGCTGTAGGTGAGCAATTTCCACTTGGATTTTCAAAATACCAAAAATAGCTAATGGATACCTCTTCTTACTTTTGAGGGTCCCGGATATTGTCAAATTCGGGTTGGAAGTCCCTCTTTTAATAGATGCATTCTTAACAAACCGACTCCTGAGGCAGCACCAGCCTCCCCTCCCCCCCCCACGGTGGCAGCACAGACGTCACCTGGCCACCCGGGGAACCGCAGGTGTCCTTCACCAAGGCTGGGGCCCTTTCGCACTGTTTCTTCCTGCCCTTCCCCCTCCATCTACCTCTTTCCCCAGCTCCTGTCCACAGAAGAGGTAAAATTTATTTAACCTAAAACCTATACTACTGTCCAGCCCATCAATCCCAGGCGGGTGTGTGTCCACAGGAGGGGAATTCGGCGCACAGAAGAGGCGTCCGCACACCCATGCTGGCTGCAGCACTAGTCACAACGGCCAAGACGGGGAACCAGCCTAAGTGCCCATCAGCGGGTGAGAGGACAGAGAAACTGCGGCACAGACACACAGTGCAATATTATGTAAGCACAAAAAAGAATGAAATCCTGTCATTTGCAACAACATGGTTGGAAGGGGAGAACATCATGTTTAGTGAAATAAGCCAGGAACAGAAAGACAAATCTCGCGTGTTCTCACCCACACGCGGGAGCTAAATGTTAGAAGCAGTTGGTGTCATGGAGACAGCATGGAGTGGCGGTTGCCGGAGGCTGGGGACAGCACGGGCAGTGGAGGATACGGGGGGCTGGCTAACAGCAGCGAAAATACAGTCAGATAGATAGAATGAACAATATTCGATAGCACAACAAAGTGACCATAATCAACAAGTCAGGGTTTACTTTAAAATGACTACAAGAGTGGAATTGGAATGTTCCTAACACACAGAAATGTTAAATGTCCGAGGTGACGGATACCCCGATTACCCTGATTTGATTAATCCAAACATCACATGTGCGCTATAAGGACATACAACTATGTGTACCCACAATAATTACAAACTTAAAAGACCTCTATAGGACCGAGTCGACTGTTGAGAGGGCTTTGCGTTCTCAACAAGCCTTTAGGAGACAGCATGAGTCACACAGACTTCAGCAAATACCAGCATGTCGGAGTCCGGTCAGAGAGCAAGCAGCACTGGGATTTTTGTTTAAGGAAAGGTTTTAAGGAAGCTTTTCTGTGACTTTCTCTAACAAAGAAGTTTGTTTTCCTGAGAACCTGGGAGCCGTAAGAAACATCAGCCTTCACACCTGCCAGTGTTTCCTTCACAAGCCGTCACAGTGGAGCCAAACCACCCCACGCGTCGGTAGGTCAACCCCCTCGTTTTTAAAAATGGGGAATTGAGCCCAGAAAAAGTGAATTAAGCTACATAAAGCCACACAAGTGGTTGACACTCGTAGTGTAACTGCAGTGACCACATAGGTCACCATCCACACTAGGACACTTTGGAGAGTCACGGAGCAGTGTTAATAGTCACGCCAGGACGGGGGCATAACCTGGGCTTGTCTCAGACAGACAAGGGATGTGATCCCCTGACGGTACTCAGATCTCTGCATCGTACAGTCAGCCCGCACGAACATCACCTAGTGAAAATGGTTGCAAGCACTTTTGTACAAGTACTTTGTCCATAGTACTAGGACTATTGAAAATGAAAGTGATTAATTTATGTTATGGCTTACAAACTGTTTGAGAAAATATTTTAGTGTTTATGCGATTTGCTGTAAGAAATCCAGAATCCATTCTACATTAGCAGAATTACAATTATTAATAGCATTAGCATATTATAGCTTTGCATTATCATAACTAGAATAAAACAAGGCAATTAAGTAAAAATATTTTTCAAATCCCTCAGCTTGAATAAAAAAAGTGCCAAGAACTCATTCATCAAAGATTGGTATTTAATGATTTTGAAAGAAACTTTTAATTTAACTTTCACGTTGGATTCAGGGGCATGCCATTATCTGTGTATAGAAACAGACGTCAAGTTCATAAACAAAAACATTAATACTATAAACTTCTGATTATGAAGTGAAACTAAAACATGAAAATATGTTGCTAGAATCAAAATCTGAGTGATGCATTTTAATAAGTTTGTTCTAAAGAAGTAGTTGAAAGGCAGAGATGTCAACAATGGACCAAGAAAATACAAACACAAATCAACTGACAAACTTCCATCAATTACCCCTGTATGTCAGATGCTCTGCTGGTTGTTAGGGATCCAGACGTGGAAAAGTAAAGGTTCTGGTCTTGAGGAACCTATATAATGTGATTCGAAAAAATGTTGCATAAACTTTTAAAAGAAATACATCTGACAGTACCAGGCAGGCTACCTGTGAGTGGGGCTGCCGACAACTTCCACACGGAGAAAAAGCAGAGGTGAGGCAGGGAACAGGCGCAGCTGAGAGTGTACAGTCTGCAGAACCATGAGCCAAACAAATCTCTTTTCATCAAAAATTGCCCAGCCTTGGTATCTCCTCATAGCAATGCAACACAGACTAACACAGCGAACACGGATACTTTATATCAATTCTCCCAATCCGTGAACGTGGCATGTCTTTCCATTTTTTTGTATGTGCTCTTCAATTTCTTTCATCAATGTTTTGTAGTTTTCATTTTAGAGATCTTTCATCTCCTTGGTTAGATTTATTCGTAGGTATTTTATAATTTCCGTAGATATGGTAAATGGGATTGCCTTCTTGATCTCTTATGCAGCCAGTTTGTTACTGGTGTATAGAAAAGCTACTGATTTTTATATGTTGGTTTTGTGTCCTGCAACATTAATGAATTTATCTAAGAGTTTTATGGTGGAATCACTAGGTATTTCTACACATAAGACCATGTCCTCTGCGAAAAGGGACAGCTGTCTTCCTCTTTCCAATCTGGATGCCCTTTGTTTCTCTCTCTTGCTAGCTGCTCTGGCCGGACTTCCAGGACTGCGTTGAACAAGAGGTGGCGAGAGTGGCACCCTCATCTTTTTCCAGCTCTGTTAGAAAGAGCTTCCAGGTCTTCCCCATTTACTACGTTGTTAGCTGAGAATCTGTCACATGTGGTCTTTGTTGTGTTGAGGTATGCTTCTTCTGTGCCTAATTTGTTGAAAGTTCTTATCATGAAGGGATGTTGGATTTTATCAAATGCTCTTTTTGCATTAAGATGATCACATGGTTTTGTCCTTCATTCTGTTGATGTGATGGATCACAGTTATTGATTTGCATGCGTTGAGCCACCCTTGCATCCCTGGGATCAATCTCACTTGATTACGGTGTGTTAGCTTTTTGATGTGCTGTCGGACTTGGTTTGCTAGTGTTTTGCTGAGAATTTTTACATCTTTGTTCATCTGGGAGATTAGCCTATAGCTTTCTTTTTTATGTTATGTCCTTGTCTGGTTTTCCATGCCAGGGAAATGCTGGCCGCATAGAATGAATTAGGGAGAATTCCCTCTTCAGTGTTTTGGAATAGTTTGGGGAGAATCGGTATCAGTTCTTTAAAAGTGTGATAGAATTGAGTAGTGAAGCCGTCCACCCCTGGGCTCTTCTCCGTCGGGAGACTTTTTATCACTGGTTCAACCTCATTGCTCATTATTGTTCTGTTCAGGTTTTCTGTTTCCTCCTGGTTCAATCTTGGTAGGTTATACATGTCCAGGAATTCATCCATTTCCTCCAGGTGTTCTGGTTTACTGCTGAGCGGCTGCTCATAGAAGTCTCTAGTGACCCTTCTTATTTCTGTGCTATAAGTCGTAATGTCTCTTTTGTTCTTTCTGATTTAATTTGTTTGTGTCTGCTTTCTTTTTTTCTTAGTCTAGCTAATGGATTGTCAGCTTTGTTTATCTTTTGAAAAAATAACTTTTAATTTTGTTGATCTTTTCTTTTTTGCCTCTATTTCATTTAATTCTGCTCTGGTGTTTCCTTATTATTTCTTTCCTTCTACCGATTTTTGGTTTGGTTTGTTGTTGCTTTTTGAGTTCCTGAGGAGTATCATTAGGTGTTTTATTTGAAATCTTTCTACTTTTTTGATGTGGACATTTAATGCTATAAACTTCCTTCTTACTACTGCTTTTACTGTATCCAAAGGGTTTTAATATGTTGTGTTTATATTTCTATTTGCTTCAAGATTTTTTTTTATTTCCTTCTCAATTTCTTCATTGACCCATTGGTCATTCAGGAGCATGTTGTTTAATTTCCAGGTATTTGAGCAATTTCCAAAGTTCTTGCTATCGATTTCTAATTTTATTCCATTGTGGTCTGAGAAGATATTTCATCTAATTTCAGTTTTTTTAAATGTATTGATACCTGTTTTGTGGCCTATTATCTACCCTGAGGAGTGTTCCATGTGCTGCTGAGAAGACTGTGTCTTCCATGGCTGGTGGATGACGTCTGTGAATGTCTGTTAGGCCCATTTGATCTACGGGGCAGTTTCAGTCCTATGCTTCTTTCTTAATCTGCTGTCTAGGCCTGTCCACTGCTGAGTGTGGTACTGCAGCCCTCAGTACTGTATTGGGGTCTAGCTCTTTCTTTAGCTCTATTAATATTTGCCTAATATATCCGAATGCTCTAGTGTTATGTGCATATATACTTATAATAGTTATATCCTGTTGCAGAATTGATCCCTTTATCCTATATAATGACATTTGTCTCTTTTCATGTTTTTTGACTTAAAGTCTATCTTGTCTGATGTAAGTATAGCTTGCTTTTGTTTTCCATTTGGGTGGAATATCTTTTTCCATTCTTCCCTTTCAGTGTGTCCTTATAGGTGAAGTGAATTTCCTGTGAGCAGCATTATATGGTCATTCCTTGGTTGTATGTGAAAGGGACTGTTTCCAGGATTCCCTGTGTCCCAACATAAACACGCACCAAATCCTGCAGTTAGCCCTGTGGATCTGCATAGATCAGAAGCTGGCCCTCTGTATACATGAGTTTCATATCCCATGAGTACTGTATTTTCGATTTGCATTTTGTTAAAAAAAAATCCACTTGTAAGTTGACTTGTATAATTCAAACATGTGTTGTTCAAAGGTCAACTGTAGTTGGGCCTTTTTCTTTCTTTTTTTTTTTTTTGAGACAGAGTCTTGCTTTGTCGCCTGGGCTAGAGTGAGTGCCGTGGCATCAGCCTAGCTCACAGCAACCTCAAACTCCTGGGCTTAAGCAATCCTACTGCCTCAGCCTCCCGAGTAGCTGGGACTACAGGCATCTGCCACCATGCCCAGCTAATTTTTTCTATATATAAATTTTTAGTTGGCCAGCTAATTTCTTTCTATTTTTAGTAGAGATGGGGTCTCACTCTTGCTCAGGCTGGTCTCGAACTCCTGACCTCGAGCGATCCACCCGCCTCGGCCTCCCAGAGTGCTAGGATTACAGGCGTGAGCCACCGCGCCTGGCCAGTTGGGCCTTTTTCAAAAATCCATTCAGCCAGTCTTTCTATGTCTTTTAATTTGGGGAATTTAAACTATTTATATTCAAGGTTGTTATTGATAGGTGTGGACCTACTACTATCATTTTGTTCATTGCTCTCTGGTTGTTTTGTATTCCTTTGTTCCCTTCTTCTTCGGTTGTTTTCCCTGTGGTTTGGTGGCTTTCTGTAGTGATAATGTTTGATTCCTTTCTCTTCTCATTTGTATTCTATATCTGCTCTACCAGGGAGTGTCATACTTTTCTGTGTTTTCATAATGATAGATATCATACTTTTTGCTTCCCAATGTAAAACTCTCTTTAATAGTTTCTGTAGGCCAGTCTAGTGGAGATGAATTCCCTCAGCGTTCGCTCATCTGGGAAAGACTTTACTCCTCCTTCACTGTTGCAGGACAGACTTGCTGGGTGCAGCATTCTTGGCTGAAAAGTTTTTTTTTTTTCTTTCAGCACTTTGAATATATCATCTCCTCCTCTCCCGGCCTGCAAGGTTTCTGCTGAGAAATGTGCAGATTTCTAGTCAATAGGAGGTTCCCTTATATGTCACTAGACACTTTTCTCTTGCTGTTTTTAGAATTCCTTTCTTGTCTTTGACTTTTGACAGTTTGACTATAATAAGACTTGGACATGACCTTTTTAGGTTGAACCTACTTGAGGATGTTTGAGCTGCCTGTATCTGAATGTCCACATATCTCCCAGGACTTGTAAAGTTCTCAACTAGTAGTTCATTAAATAGGTTTTCTGTTTCTTTTCCCATCTCTTCTCCTTCTGGAAATACCAAAATATGAAAATTTGTCTGTTTAATGGTGCACCATATGTCATGTAGGGTTTCTTCATTCTGTTTTTTTATTTTTTATTTTTCTCTTACTGGGTTATTTCAAAAGACTTGTCTTCAAATTCAGAAATTCTTCTGCTTGATCTCATCTGTTGTTGAAGCTCTCAGTTGCATTTTTTATTTCATTCATTGACTTCTTCAGTCCCAAGATTTCTGTTTGGTTCTTCTTTATGATATCTATCTCTTCATTGAATTTTTCATTCCGTTCATGAGGTTTTTTCCCCTTGATTTTATTGAATTATCTGTCTGTGTTCTCTTCTATCTCACTGACTTTCCTTGAGATCATTATGTTGAATTATTTTTAAGGCATGACATATATTTCCTTTTCTTTGGGGGTCTGTTACTGGAGAATTATTGTGTTCCTTTGGAGGTATCATGTTTTCTTGCTTTTTTCATGTTTCTCGTGTCCCTACATTTATATCTGTGCACCTGGTGGAAGAGTCACTTCTTCCAATTTTATGGAATGTCTTTTACATGGAAAGACATTTTCCTGTAGGTATGTCCTGCAGTGTCAGTTGTGCAGGGTGCTTTGGCTTCGGTTCTGGATGGGCACAGTAGTGTGGTCTCTGCACCACTTCCTTGGATGTTACCAATGTCAGCAGTGCCTGCAAGTGCCTGTGTGGCCTAAGCTGTGGCTGTTTGTGGAGGCTGTGGCACAGCTTTGCCGACCAGGCAGGCCAGTCCTCAGGCCCTTGCGTGATGCACATGGTTCATGGTGGCCCCACAACTAGAGGGGACAGGCTCGCTGGCAGGGTGGCGGTGGGCCCTGGGCAAGCTGGTCCTTGGGTCCCAGGTAACACACAAAAGCACATGGCAGCCTCACTGTTGAAGGGGCGAGGTCACTAGCAGGGACAACGTGGGCCCCAAACAGGTGGCTCTCAGGCTCTGGTGAGTGCACCTGTTGGTTCCCTCTGTCCAGGGAGCAGGCGCCCACCTGTGTGGGCTTGGGTGCTGGAGTCCCAGCTACACTGTTGGGCCCAGCAGGTATCATGACACCACAGCTCTTCAGGTGGTCACCAGGGTCCCAGAGATGCGAAGATGCTGTGGCTATTGGGCCCCTGGGCAGGATGTACTCTGGTGTGGCCCAGCTCTACATGGTGCTGTGCTACAGTAGCCTGGGTCCCAGGAAGTGGGGGTGATCCAGTGTGACCCCCTTGTCTGGAATAATGCAGTCGGCAAGGACTCCAGGCAGCACCCTCTACTGGGCTCAGGGCCGGTGAGGGCTGTGGGCTCTCCGGCAGCTGGGATGGCAGGTGTCCCTGGTGGGCATGTGGAGTGCTGGGGGTCTTCCACTTACCTGTTTCCCACAGTGGGGATTCCCTCTGGGCTTCAAGCCAGTCCCAGCCAGCTGTTTTGCTTCCCTCTCTATGCTGCCATCTTGAGTTTGTGTGTCAGAGGACTTTGTTACTTCCTTGCTAAATTCTGATGTTCTTGCTTAGTCACTCTGCTCAGTGTGTGGTTATCTACCTGTTGTTTCAGTCCCTTTTCGTGGAGGGTGTGAGTTCTGGGTGCCTCTAGCCAACCATCTTGACGGCTTCTTCAACAGTAAGTTTATTTTAATATAACTTTACACACTTGGCTGAGGAGACTCGATTTAAAGTCTTGGTCTGGCCCCGGCAGGCAGCAGAGAGCCTGTTGGCACTGTGAGATTCATGACTTGATTTCTAGTCCCTTCGTTACTACTTTTAAAGAGCATTCAGCAAGGCACTGACGTGTTCACGCAATAGAGAAAGTTTGCCTTCCTAGTTTGTGGGAGCTTTACAATAATAGCTACACCCCAGCGCGTTTCTTTAGATTCTTGAACTGCCCACATCCCCACCAATAAATACCGGCTTCACCTGAAGGGGGTTGGGAGAAACTTAGTGAATAAGGCATGGGCCTTTTAGACTCATTCATTCTTCTTTAAAATAGAGAAAGAAAGAATAAATAAAAGACAAGAATAGCTGAAAATTTAATACATTTCACCTGTAAAAGAATTTCCTAAGATTCTTAGCCAGAATTACTGTGACCAAGTTAAGATGATAAGATCAGATTTTATCTGCGGTTGTGCCTGTGGGTTTGCAGTGAGGTTTCAACATTTCATCCAAAATTTTGAGGAATTTTTACAATTGATTTAATTACTGCATTTAGAAAACAACCAGGTTTACCTTTATGTTGCAAAACGTAGTTTAATCTTAATTTTAGTTAAATGTATTTATCTAGAGAGTCAAGTAATTTCCATCTTAACAGAAATTCAGAACTTGGTGTCTTTTTTTCTTTTTAAATACCCTACTTCAAATTTCTTCTTATGGAGTCTATTAAAACTACCCCAGACTGTGCGCATGTCGAGATGGGGAAGGGGTTGTTTTACCGTTTGTTTTCTTTTATTTGAAGACAAACCTACCTCTTTATTGCACGACTTTTCTCCGGAGCGAGTGCTCCTCTTTCAGCGCAGGCTCTCACTCCGCCTCCAGACACGCTCTGACCGACCGCCAGGGCTCCTTCCACACGCACGTCCCGCACTTTCCCGTGTGTACGACACGTGCCCCTCTCACCAACCAGAGCAGCCTCTCTCTTCCGGCCACCTTTTGGGCTATTGTCCTGCTGCTTTTTCCACCATCAAACCCTTGGGAAGTGACCCTACCCTTGTCTCTTTCAGTTATTCACCATCTCGTCTCTAGTGAGCTCGGCGTCAGGCAGCGTCTACACCCGCCAGTCGACTAGAACCACAGCACGGGTGCTCACCGCAGCAGAGCCCCCACAGGGGAGTGCTCATCCTCACCTCGGCAGCGGTTGCCACGGTGTGTCGCCTTTGCCCCCGCACACACGCACCGCACCGTGGGCTGTGCTGGTCTTGGTTTGGGCGTCTCCATGTTTCTCTCCGTCTCTCTCTCATTTTTCAAGCCCTCTTTCGGCTCCTTGGCACATCTTCCGTTGCCATGGTTTGAGATGTTATTCAGTTCACCTGGCTCCCGTATCACCTGTCCAGACACCTCCATTAAATTTCATGTCCACCATTATAACTGGCTACTGGCTCTTTCCGTTTGAATTGATTACTAAAACCTAAACCAAAGATGTGCCAAACTGAGTTAATTTTCTTCTCTTTAAGTATTCATCCCTTCATGCTGACTTTTTAATTTGGGGCAGTTCCAGTCTACAAGACATATAGACCAGAACAACCAAGTTCTTTTCTTCCTCTTTTCCTCCACACTCAGCCAGCTGCCAGTCTCTGCAGATTTCTACATCCTAATATCTTCTCTACTTAATCTTCCATTTCTATCACACTGTATTTATTAGGGTTCTCCAGAGAAAAACGATAGGATGTATGTATGTGTATGTACAGAAATAGACTATGTTAAAGAATTGGCTTATGTGACTGTGGAGGTTGGCAAGTTCAAAGTCTGCAGGCTGGAAACCCAGCAACAGCCAGTTCTGCAGTTCAAGTGCAAAGGGTGTCTGCTGGCAGAATTTCTTCTTGCTCGGGGAGAGGCCAGTCTTTGTTCTATGCAGTCCTCCAGCTGATTGGATGAAGCCACTCATACTGTGGAGGGTATCTGCTTCACTCAAAGTCCTCTGATTAAAATGTCAATCTCACCTAGAAACACCCCCACAGAAACATCCAGGGGAATGTCTGACCTCAGCTCTGGGCACCACCGTCCAGCCACGTTGGTGCATATGCTTAACTCTCATGCCCACTATCGTTGCCATTATGGTAACTACTCACGTAAACACTGATACTGTCCAGCCAACTTGCTGTCTTTCAGTCCCTCCCCATTCAAACCAACCTATGTAACACTGCTGATTGAATGTTCTATTAGTATAACAGTACCACTCAGTTACTCACATTTTTGCTTATCAAATCACATGTAGATTTCTAACCATGATGTTCAAGGCCCTCCCTGGTATGTGGTCAATTAGTCTTTTAAGTCTTAATTACCAGTGTTTCATTTTGCATGTTGTTATAGCCAATTTGTCATTTCCCAGACTTCCAATTGTTTTTATTGGAAGCCTTTGTCCCCGAAGTTCCCTGTAGCAGGAAACTTCCATCTCCCAATGTCCTCATGCTGAGATGTTGTTTATAACATTTGCCCCAGCTTTATAGTAATAGTTACATTCCAACATATTTCTTTAGAAATTTGAACTGCTCATATCACCACCAATTTCAACTTCAACTGAAAGGGGAAAAAGAAAATTAATGAATAATGCACGGACATTTATACTAAAGGCTTATTCTGAGTGAGAGAGAGAGAGAGATTTTTTTTTCATATTTGTTTTAAATCTATTTTTCCTGAAAATAAACATTGCAACTAATGTTGAGTTCTCTATTCCATTCTCCTCTTCCCCAAAGGAAACTTCTACAATGAATTTGGTGTATATTCATACCATATTTTTATACAATTCTTCATAGCTGAGTATGCAAAATAACATAAGTTTCCTATTCTTTTTACTTAGATATTAAAATATACATAATATTTTGTATTTGTGTTTTTATTCAGCATTCTTTTCCAGATTTATCAAAGTCCATATATACAATCCAGTTCATTCATGTTGGCTGTTTTAATGTATTCATTGCATGAACAATCAGAACTTACTGTTACATTCTCCTACCAACAGACATTGGGTTGCTGAAACACACAATTCAATGAGCATACATGTGCCATGCTTTCCTTGTGCACATGTATACAATCAGGGAATACACTCAAAACTGGAATCACTAAGTGGCAGAGTACTTTCATCTTCAAATTTATTAGATATTGCACAATGATTCTTGAAAGTGACTTTAGCAATTTACACTCAACCAAAAGTGTGTTTCCATCTCTCTACCTTTAAATCAATAGTATTGTCAAACTTTTTCAGAGTTTACTTTTATATTTGTTGTAATAAAAAGGTACAATATTTTTCCATTTGGAAAGATAATTGTCCCTAAACCATTTTTATGATAGTTTGCCTTTTCCCTGCTGACTTTAAATGCTCCCCATATTATAAATAATTTGAGGCTATTTTTTTAACTCATCTATTTGTCTATCTTGGCAACACTGTCATACTCAAGTTATTACTATAATTTTATAATAAGCCTTTGATATCTGTTAGCAAAAAAATTCCTTTCTCTTTGTTTTAATTTTTTCAAAATTTTCCTATTTCTAGGCCTTTACTACTTAAGAAAATTAATATAGTTTATTTAATTCGAAATATACAAAATACTATTCCTTCAATAGAAAATGTAACACACCACATTTTAATTCAGACTCACCACATTTTAAGGGGTTAGTAGCCACATGTAGCTAATGGCTACCATGCCAGACAATGCACTGAACCTTTATTCTTGCAAATAATTTTCTGAAATGTCTGTCAAATTGCATTTTAAAAAGTTGGAATTTTGTTTCCAAATGTATTAAATCTCTCTCTTTTTTTTAATTTCAGGGACAATTAACATCATGACAATATTGAGTCTGCCCATCCTGAACATGGCATATCTCTTCATTTATTATATCCTTCAAAATATTTCATCATTCATGTGCATCCCATGGTAGTTCATACATTACCCAGCCTTCCTCCTGTTGGTGCATGCAGGTTGTCTTCAACCATCTGTCTGCAAGGAATACCCTCAGGCTGTGCACACATCTCTTACTTGTTCCTTAGGATAAATTCTTGGCAGTAGAGTTACTGGATCATCGAATTCTTAAGCATTTTTTCCTGGTCAGACTAAGACTTTTGAGGCAATGCCAGAAAGGAAATAGCCTCAAAGATACACTACCAGTTGAGCAACAAGAACACTTTATTCAGGCAATTCTCGTGTCAGTATTGTACTCCTCTAGTTCCATTTTCCCAGTAAATTATCTCCCTAATAGATGGAAAATTACAAATATACATGTAATTAGTTTTGTCTAACATGAATGGATTTTCATTGCATATTCACTAACCATACTCAAAATGTGATAAAGAACTCATAATCATCAAAACAATAAAAATTAACATTTATTGAAAATTTGCTCTGTAGCAGAGTCAACGCTAAGCCCTTTATAAGTAATCTCATGAGCCGTAACAAAAACTCTGCAGGTGGATCCAATGAGCTCTAATTGCAGGTAGCAAGGGAAGGCGTTGAGAGGTCCCGTGTCGCAGCCCCTGAGGAGGCAGAGCTGAGGCCAGACCCCAGCCCAAGTCTTTCAGGCTGAGGTTTCCTTAGTGCCCCCCGTGAAGCAGTGAATGTTCTAGGCTATAACACAGTGACAAAACAAAGACCCTGAGAAGCTTGTCACCTGTCCAAAGGAACATAGCTAGATGGTGGATCCAGGCTCAAATTCCAGAGGCCCTGAATTGGGGGTTCTCTCTCTCAGCTGCTGTTGCACACGAAGTAGTGCATGTTAGGAAAAGATGCCAACTTGGGCTAAGCAAAGAAAAAGGGTTTGTCTGGTTTTTTCCTCTGACTTAGAGACCAGGTTGGTGGTTTGGTGAGCAGAGAGCAGGCAGGACTTCGGGCCCCCCCAGACCCCACCCACCAGCACCCTGCTACAGAGCGGTTTTTCTCTCTGTCATCGTCTCCCTCATTCTGTCCCCTGCTCCCTCTCTCCCCCCACGCCCCTCTCTCTCCTTTACCCGCGGAATGGTCTCCGTTCCCTGTGACTCTGACATTCTCCAGCGAGGCTACTGGGGTGGCCCCGCTCCCAGAAGACTTTCTTGTGCTTCTGTCCTGACAGTGACATTAGCCTCACTGGGGCCCCGAGGAGCCACAGCTCTCCAAGGCCCACTCGACACGGCCCGCGGTGATTCTCTCCGGGTGCCCACGACACGAGACACGCGTTTCTGGAAGCGAATCAGACCCACCTGCCGCACCTGCCCGCCCACAGGCCGCGTGTGGCCCCGGGCATTCGGCCGCGACATCTCCAGGGCAGCAAGTTCCGGAGTTGGCCTTCACGGAAGAGATAACGTGAACATTTCACTTGCCTGGCAGATATTTTTAGTCTTTTGTCCAAATTTTGGAAAGAATGGAAGTTTGGAAATATTTTCTCTTACATTTTTAGCATTCCTATGCTGACTCACCGCCTGGGGAAACCGTGGTTTCCCACCGCTTCGGTTACGGTAAACATGAATGATTCTGGCACTCGGTTAGGCCTGTTCCAGGCCCACTAAGCTGCGCCCCCGGGCACCAGCCTGCTCCCCCGCGGGCCCCCGCACGTCCTCCGGCCTGGCCACGCCCGCGCCGGCGGTGCCGGGTCTGGGCCCCATCCAGGTCCCGCCGAGTTCCACACACACACACAGACACGTGCGCGGCGCTTTCTGTCTGACAGTAAGAACATGACCTCAGGTAGAGACAGGAAATTAAGTTTCCAAGCACGCTGAGGTCACTTTAAGAATTCAAAGGACGTGAGACACCTGCATGGGTGGAGCCTGTCCCCTCTGCCCTCTGTCCCCTCCGAAAATGCCAGCGTCCAGCAGTGGCCGCAGGGGCTCCCGAGTCAGGGAGGAGGCGGCTGAGACCTGGGGCCCGGCGAGCCCCGTCTTCCCTGCTCCCCTGCCGGGCGGAGGCCGGACCTCCCGTCGCCGAGAGCCCCCCCTGGGGCGCGCTGCCCTCTCGGAGCCGGTTTGCCCCAGCGCCCGCCAGGAGGTGAGGGAAGGCGGAAGCCCGGGGCAAGAGGTGAGGGGGCGGGAGGTGCGGAGGTGGAGGGTGCAGGGGGCGTGGACACCGGACCGGAGAAGAGGGCTGGCGGTGGGCGGAGACGCCGGGCAGGAGGACAGGGCCCGCGGGGGCCCTAGGGCCAGAGGGGAGAGGGTGCGAGAGGAGGCGGGACCGAGACGCCGGGTGGAAGGTGTGGGGCGGGGACCGGGTACCTTGCGCAAGGTGAGGGCGGGCCGAGGCACTGGGCGGAGGAGGTGCCAGTCTTGGGTGGGGGATGGGGGCGGGAGCTGGGGCGATTGGCCAATCGGTGCGGACTCAGGTTCGCCCCAACTCCGGACCTGGGCCGCGGGGCACTCGGGCGCTGTTCCCAGCCCCGCGCGGACTTCGGAATTGGCACCGGGACTGACAGGCGCCGCAACCCCAGCGCATCTCCGCCGGACCGGAGCCGGGCAGGCCTGTCCCCTACGAGAATGCGCGCCCAGGAGGCCCTGGACGCGCCCCCGAGCGAGCGGTTTCTTCCCCAGGACCCCGCGGCTTCCCGGGACCTGGACGCGGCGCGGCCGACGCGCAGGAGCGCCGTGGAGAGGCTGGCGGCAGACCGCGCCAAGTACCTGCGGGGCCGGCCGGGGGCTGGCCGGGGCTCAGCTTCCGAGGACAGCGGCCCCGGGGCGATCAAGGAGCAGGGGCACGACCCAGGGCCCCCGGCCCGCGCCCCGGGTCCGGTGGCGCGCAGGGCTATTGCGCGGAAGCCGCTGAGGCCGGACTCGCTGGTCATCTACCGGCAGAAATGCGAATTCGTGCGAGGACCCGGCGCCGACGGCTCCAGGGCGAGCCTGGTGAAGAAGCTTTTCCAGGGGCCGGGCAAGGACAAGGCGCCGGTAGCCCCTGAGACGCCCCGGCTGGGAGAGGAGGGCAAGGCAGGGGGCGGGGAGGCCGCCCCGAGCAAGCTCGGCCCCGCAGCGGCTCCCGCAGCCCCAGCTGCCCCCGCGCCTCGCGAGACCCCCGCCCCGGCCCCGCCGACCGCAGCGCCCGCCAAGGTCCCGGCTGCGCGCCCGTGCCCGGAGCTGCGGGCGGCGAGGCGCGGGGGGCTGCGGCGCTCGCAGTCAGACCTCAGCTCCCGCCACTCCGCGACCATGGCCGAGTTTGAAACCTTCTTCCAGTACTGCGGTCTGGACCCCGAGGTGGTGGAGGCTCTTGGGAGGGAGAACTTCTCCGTGGGGTCGGACCATGTGGGCCTCAAGGTGCGCAGCGTGAGCGTCGCCACCTCCGACAGCGGCTTCTCCAGGCACAGCGGCGGCGGCGAGGAGGGGCTGCAGGAAGAGGAGCTGACAGAGCAGGTGCCTAGCACCACCTCGGTCATCGAGAGGAACGCCCGCATCATCAAGTGGCTGTACACCTGTAAGAAGGCCAAGGGGACCCCCAGCCAGGGGCTGCAGGGGCCGGCGTGACCGCCTGCGCTCGAGGACACCAGGACCCAAGGTGTGCGCCCGGAAAGCGGGCTGGGAAGCCGGTCCTGCCCGGGAGGGCTTGGTGATTGTGGCCGGTGGATGTGGCTAGTTCCAGCTGGTGCTTAGATTCCAAACGCACAGCGGAAGGGACCCAGAGGATTGGGATGCAGGGGCTTATGAGTTGAGCCACCACAGCTGCGGAGCAGAAGGCAGCGACCCAGGCACCTGCAGGTCCGGCGAGCGCGCTGCCACCTGACCGCCTAGAAGGGCAGTTCTGTGAGTTAACGCGGTCCCGGCTGGCTTGATACTGTGAAAATAAGAGAAATCGGAATTGTAAACTCCTGTCCGCAGGCAGTGTTACCCCCTGCCGGTGTTATTTCCCGTGTTGAGAACGGTCTGAGAGCCCCAGTCCTGTGAGAGGCCGAAGGCTCCACCCGCAGCCCCAGGGTGGCTCTGGGCAGAAAGGAAGGCCCTGTACTGTCCCCGGGCCTTTCCCAAAGTGGGGGTCTCCACAGGACCTTGTTAGCACTTTGGCATTCATTTAGCAATAAAAAATTTATTTAGCTAAATTTTGTTTAAATTGTTTTGAGAGCTTCAGTTTGTTAAACGGGGGAATTGGACTAGATTGTAACTAATGTATCAGAGTTCTAAACTGCTTGGATTCTACAATTTATTTGCCTCTGATGACTCTACAGGAAGTAACTTTCTTTCCTTTGAACAGCCAGTAGCACAGGGTGACCTCATTTGCAGAGGAGCGAAGGAGTGTCTGTCCTCACTGCCACCTGCTCTTCCCCAAGCACAGGGCATTTGGGGAAAGTGAAGAGAAGGTACCTTTACAGGGTTCTCTTTGAGAACCAAGAATTTAAACATTGCAGCACCTTTTTTTCTCTTGCCCTTCAATGACAAGTTGCTAAATTATGAGATGAAATTACTTTGTCTGCCACTGAGATAAACTACTACGGCACAGCATGGGCCTGGGGGACCGTGCACGACGTTTGAGGGTTGAAGAAATCCGAGTAAACTCTCTGGCCGTCCTCAGTACACACATGAAAGTCAGTGAGAGGAGGTGAATTCTTTGTTTTTCTTGAACTCAGAAAGCTCAGAATTTAAATTCTTCCTTATAATTTATGGAAGATTTGCATCCGCAAAGAATGTATATAAGCAGTCACTTTAAAAAAAATTTTCACAAATTATCTTTTGGATCTGAGATGAGCAGAGGCTGGGAAGGGCGTCCTCACGCTGCCGCTGTGAACACCAGGACGGGGGAGTTGGGGGAGGGCGTGGGCCGTGCAGGGACACCTCCTGGCCCCTAGAGCCCCAAACCAGGGAGGGGGCCTGTCTTCTGTTAGCAAGTGACTCCGGCACTGTGCACCAGCCTTCTTTGTCCACAAAGTAAAGGGAGACAGAGATGATTCCCAACCTCTACATTTATATTCTGTGCGATTCCATGATTGGAACTGGAAAAGGAAAACAAAAAGCCACTTATCTATTGGATACTGTACAAGGTGAATTTATGAATAAGTTCCCTCCAGGTAGCCAGAGCCTGTGCAGCCAGTAGGTGCAAATAGTGGTGAGACAACAAGATGACAGACAAACACCAAATGAAACCCGACAACATAAAAATGACAGAAGCCCCCCTGGTCCCTCCAGACCCGGGGCCACCCCCACCCCATCTCTCACGCTAGTGTCAAAACAGTGACCTGAAAGAGAATTTATGATTTAGTCTATCAAGTAACCTTTCCAAAGCCCTTTTAGGTTTGAACCTATGAAAAATATAGGAAGTTTGGTTAGCCTGTGAAAACTTTCACTTTTATGACAGAAAAGTAGTTGGAGCAAGAGGGAAGGGGAGGGCAGGCTTGGGAAAGTGCCCAGAGCAGACTGACAACAGAGCAGAGGCTCTGGACTTCCGTGTTTCACCGAGTTTCTCCCTCCACCTAGATCCCATTTGTCCAAGCAGAAGACAGTGTCGCTGCCTTGTGAGAAGTTTCACATTGTTGCCCACAGCAGGGGACAGTCACACAGAGGCGTGGTGTTGGCCGTCACCAGCACTGTGAAGACTGGCTGTGCAGATGTCCTCCCCCAGCCCCACACGTGCTGTGCCTTCTTTGGAACTGCAATGCCGAGACCTCGAGCGTGGGCGTGGGGGAACTGTGGGAAGGAAAGGAGTTCCCTGGGTTTCTCCAGCTCTCTGGGACAGTGTCTGCCTGTGACCTCCGTCCCCTTCACGGTGTGGGGAAGGGCCGGCACAGACAGCCAGTCACAGTGTGTGCACACGGCTGGTGGGTGATCCTCTGACTTTCTGCACAGGAATCACCTGTTCTGAGACCAGTTCTGTGACTTGGGTAAGATGTGGCAGCAAGAATTCAAGCTGTGCTTTTTCTGTTGAAATCTGTAAGGACTCAGTTTAGGATTTCATGAAAAATTCAGAAAATTTGAAATGAACCAAGGTAGGCCTTCCAAGTGAAAGAGAAAATAAATATGTGTTATGGAGGTGTTTGTCCTCTTGGTAGGTAGAGATTTATAAATTATAATAAAGATATCTCATCCAGAACTAAATAATCAGTTCACAAGTTTCTTACCCCATGGGGTAAAAAGTTTGCTTTTCAAAATTGAGAAAATTGGAACTGGAGAGTGACTCACAGTATAACACACAAGTCCACTGCCGATCTGTGAGTAACAGACGGTTACACGTGGGTAATTTTGTACTCTGCTTCCCAGAGTATAATTCATGAAGATTGCTCTTCTGTCTGGTGGTACTTAGTCATCTTCCTGTCCTTCACGTCATCAGACTGGGGACTTGCCAAGATTTGTATCTTTCTGTTTTGCATAGAATATATAAGTTGCTGCTTTTAACATTGGCATAAAAGAATGGTAACTTGTCCTTTGGGATAATTAGGGATAAACATTGTTTAATTTCAAGGCAAAGGTATTCAGATATCCCGCAGCTATCTTAACATTTATCCTTGACAAAAGAAAGAAAGAAAAACAAAAGAAAGAAAGAAGTACCTGTAGAAGCCCAGTGAAGGTTCCCAGCACAGAATTGTGTCTCATATTTACAAAGATGCTGTGGGCCCGTAGAACAAGTAAACTGGGGACACCCTGTGCTTTCTGCCCTTTCTTCTCTGGTGACTCTGGAAAGCTCTGCAGTTTCCGGCAAGGAGCACATTTTAGGTAAACACATGCTTGAGCAGCCACCTTTGCCTGCCTGCTGGCCAGCACCTGGGCCTTCAAGCGATATTGGTGTTTGGAAAGGGAGGAATCTGTTTGGCTTCAAGTATTTAGCTGGACTGCCTCCCTTGTTTCCTATTTTGTTGTCCATCTCTGGGAGTTAGCACTGGCCTTACCAATATTCAAAGTTTTCTTTACTGCCCACGAGTTGTTGGAGGCAAAGAGAAATTTCAAAAGCCCAGAAAAAGGCCTGCAGGGAGGCGGAGATTCACTCTGACAGAGAAACCAGATGAGAGCTGCATTTAATGAAGCTCCTGACTTCTTTTCAAAGTTCAAAACTCAAAAAGAAGATATTTTTAAATGCAGAGAATGTCACAAAACCAAAAACCACAGGGCCCAGACTTTGTAGTATGGCATTGCGTATTCCAACTTTTGCCTGAACTGAGGTTGACTCACTGTTTCTTGACTCTTCAGGAAGCAAACCTTCCCGACAGTGGGGGCTTCTTCTAAAGTGTGTCGGGTGACTTGAGACCCCAGGGCCATTTGTCCCGTGTACCTAGGCACTGGCATGACTGCTATTCCCAGGTCTAGAGCACCCCGTCGACAAAGCTTAAGTGATTTCAGAAGGTTTGAAATGCTGTAGGGAATATGGGAAACACAGATGTTCAGAATCTGCTGACTGTAATAGCTGAAGCACCAAGAGACATTTTCTTTGTTTGAGGTGGACCTATCCTTGCGTTCAGTGGGCAGCTGGAAAGCTGTTTGGAAATATTTTTAGGGTCATCTTTTTGACCCTAAAATTGATTTTTTAAAATGCAAAGAGCATGAAAACCAAGCATGAATGCGTAGTATGTGCTTCTTGTGGCCATCTCAGGCCGACTGGCACCATTTAAATCAAAGTAATCATGAGAAGGTGTGTTCTGCTTCGACACGATGGCCGAGGAGCAAACTCACAAACCCGCACACACCGTGCACAGAGCTCAATTTCCAAGGCATCGCTGTGCGGTAAACTGCTAAACTGAATTGCTAAACTCCTGAACTGCCAACTGATGATCTTATTTAACAAGGTGGAAAGCACTTTTAAATCACTGGAGGGTAGAAGGTTGTCCACTTTCCATTTGGGTTGCAGGTGTGTGGGAGTACCCGCTAAAAGAGAGGTTAGAGTTGAGACACTGCTGAACGAAACCTTTTCTCCTACTGGACAGTTTGTGGAGAGCTGGCGGGAGAATCTCGGAGTTCCCACCGCACTTTTGCCGCGGCACCGTTTGGAATGTGCTCCGTGTTCTCTTGTTCCAACGTCCAGAGAGGACCCGACACGGCATCTGAGGGGGGCTCTTCCCTGCCCTTTGTCTGCCTCACACCCCCCGTGTCACACCATTGCCCTGAGTGTGGCGCCAGGTCACTCCCTTCTTCAAAGGGTGTGTTTTGGAAGCGAGGGGCAGCCTCCGGGTGGCTGGGAACTAGGATCAAATGTGGGTGGGGGCTTGTCGGAACCTTCATTCTGAAATTACTATGACACCAAGATCAGTAGAGTCAGATTCTGAACCTTCTGAGAGAAATTTTGTATCCATGACAACTCAAAGAAAATTTGTCACCCAGTCAACTCTTTCAGAGCTTACTGTTTTTGCTCTTAGCAAAATACATCTCTTCGAGAACAAAGTCACTAGAGAGAAGAGTATGGAGCGGAAAGAAATGAGTTCCTCAATGGTCCTATATTTTATAAACCATTCCATTTTGATATATTCATGTATTTGTTTAATAGCTTTATATTTTTATAACTGTTTTACTGTGAGAGTAGGTCTTTGAGTTACTTAAATATTTACTTTTATACAGTTGTTAGTCTTCAGATAGTTTTCCTTTACTTCATGTAGTTTTAGTGCTTGCCAGTATAGTTTTAAATCTCTTTGGTCTTTTTGTATATATTGTTTAATTTTGGCTGTGAGTGGAGTGTTTGGCACTGAATGAAGTGTTGGGTACTGTAGTGATTTGTTTTCACATAAGTCCCAGGTACACACGTGGGAGCTTTGCTGGCTGACAGATGTACCTTTCTCAGTGCAGACTCTGTGTCAGGACAGCAAGCAGGTCCCCTGATCTAAGAATTTTTTCCCCAGTTGTTGCTCCAAAATGCTATTTTCCTGTTCACTGTATTTCATTTAGTTTAAAAAGATAATGTCAAAGATGAGAGAGGTTTTTAAATGATGTTTTTATATACCCAATTTCCTTATTGTCAGGTATATCATTAATTTTCTATGTGAAAGCTTTAAGTAAAAGTTTGTGTGCCTCTCTGAACTGCAGCCTAGGTCAGTCTTAGCTAAGATCAAGATGGTGCACACTCATCATTCACATAATAGGTGAAAATATAAAAACAAATTAGTTTTCACTTAAAACCACCAAGATCTTTCGGAAGCACCTGTACCCTCAGTGGTGGGAAGAGAAGAATGAGGGTGGAGTGAGCTTTGGAAGCAGGTGTCAGAGATGGGGTGTGAAGAACGGGGGACGGGGCAGCGTCGGACTCCCCAAGAAGTGAGTTAATTCTCCTTCCCTTCCACTCCGACCCCCACCTTGGCCCCCTGTCTTGGGTATGTGGTTAGAGGTGAGTTCTTGTTTACACCTGAATGACCCCAATTTGCTGAGGGACTTTGAGAAAAATCAAACCCTGCAGCTCAGTCTGTAGTTGGTTTCCACACAAGGATGAGCAGTAGTTACTGCTACAAGATACTTTCATTCGTTTCTGAAAGAATAGCAGTAAAATAACGTGATTAAACGTAATGGAAAGAAAACAATGATGGGTAAAGGGGGAAATAACTTGGCAGTAGCCTTTCGCTAATGGTGCGTACAGGTCAGCAGAGCCTCAGGCTCGTAAGGAGAAAGTTCTTCCTTGTTGGCTGTATATGTGCACATGTGGTTGTTGAACTGCTGGCCTTTGACACTGGAATGAAAAGGAAGCTTTATTGAACATTGCACTTTTCAGTAGGATCAAAGGTCAGTGCTTTGGTTAGAGCCGGTGACGCCAGAAAACATCAGGCCCAGACGATTGTTATGGCAGTTTCTAAATGGAATTTTTTCTACACACTACTTGCAACTGGAGTGCAATATTATATATTCTGTATCAAAGAAATAAAGTATGTCTATCATTTATTAAATTGATTTATGAATTTTAACAATGCAAAACAATTTTCAAGTGAGCATGTGCTTAACATTATTCATCTCTTTTGTTTTCTCCCTTCTCCAATGTCATCTCATCAGATGATCGGTAGAAGCGAGGAAAGCTTTCCAAGACCAGTCCCAGGCCAGCTCGTGACACCTGAAGTCTCCAGCTGTCCTCGAGATGAAATGCAGTAAAAACAGTTTTGGATATTCAGCACTTTGCTTTTCTCTGATTGCTTCATCAGTCTTTTGCTTAAAAAGATTTTCTTCATGTTTTGTTAGTATTATTGTTGGAAAATGAGCACAAAAATAAAAATGAAAGCACTGTTCGTAACCTTTCTCGCTAGCTCATTAAGTGAGGCAAACCACTCCCATGAGGTTTGTTTTCAGGGTCCTCGGCGTGTCCTGGGCGTGTGCTGCCCTGGGTCGCGAGTGAGGCAAGAAGCTGGCTCTGCCCTTGCTGCACTGACCGGGCCGGGCAGGCTGCGTGTGCAGGCTTGCTGTGTGTGGCTCCCGCCTAAACCTCTGCCGCACCCGTGTGTGTCCGTGAAGCGCACGGACACATCCCCGGTGCTGCAGAAACTCGTACCTGCTGGGAAACAGCCCAGGTGTTGTGTGCTGTGGTTTCTGTCACACAGTCCAGCAGCAGTTGCCGTTTTTCGTCCTCAGGGAAGGTTGAGGGCTTACACGGTGGTTAGGTGGTTAAGCTTTGTTTGCATGTTCATTGATGAATTCAGTAGATCGATAAAATATTTAAATGTTCTGGGTTGAAAAAATTAAACAAAAAGGAAATTGAGTGCCTCAGCCCAGGAGCTTGTAACTCTGGCCTTGGCAGTTGCAGGGAGCAGCTGATGGGAGGAAAACACAAAACACCAGAAAGCTCCTGCCAGTAGTGTTGTCCCCACTGTCTCTGCTGCAATCTCAGATTCTGCCACCCATTGTCTTTGTGTTATCTCCTTTAAACACATTGAAACTGAATTAAAATTAGAGTGCTTTCTGAAGAGGAGAATGTATTAAACTGTTAATAACTATTCACCTTTAAGTCAAAATAGAATATTAATTTCTTTGAAAAGTGAGAATCTGAAGCACAGGATCAGATATGGAAAGACCCGGACGGGGCTGTGCGGACCCTGTGGAACACCCGATTTTGAGTCTAGGGAGGTGGGACTCTTGATCCCAAGTGCCAGAGCCGGCAACTCACAGAATCTCCCACACCCAAAGCCCTGCTGTCCGTCCCCCCTGTGGTGTCACAACAGCCGAGCTCCTGAGCAATGTGACCGTAACCCTGGCTGACCCTGAGCAAGCAGAGTCACCCAGGCGTGTGCCGTGGAGCCGGACGCCGCAGCCGCACCGAGCCGGAGCTCACACTCCAGCGGGGGCCGGACACTCAGTGAGGACAGAGAGGGAGGAGAGACAACGTGTGGACGCAAAGATGAGGGGAGGGAGGGAGGAAATAGTGATGCCATGAGGCGGATTTATGAATTTATATAACCACTTGGTGCGTGGTTTCTATCTGGTGGCCAATCTGTCTGAACCGTAAATGGAACTCCAAGTCCAAACCATATAAAAGGAGTCAAGCAGCAGGAAGGGAAATGGGTAAGTTATATATGGCGTTTTTTTCCCACCGATAGGTTTACTTTAATCTCGGGAGGTCCTTCACCTGGCAGCTTAAAGCTTTGAAACCTGAAATGAATAAAAAGCAGAGCATTCCACAAACTGCGTCCAGCTGGGAAAGCTGCTGGCGAGGGCCTGTGTCTTCCTCCGCTTCTAGAAGGAGTCTGCTTTTCAGACCGAGGAGGGGAGGAAAGGAGTCAACGCAGCAGATAAACCCCGGCAGGCCAGCTCGGAAGTGACTGAGGGCTGTCCCTCAGGCCTGCCCTGGAGAACGCAGCAGCCTGGGCCGATGTTATCAGGACTCTGTTCCTCCCCAACCTGCTTGGCCAGTCGGACTGTGGCAGGCACAGGCCAGAGAGGGGGAGTGTCCCCAAGTGCCCTGGGTGTCTCACACCATTTCCGTGCCAGCTGTGCGTGAGGCACCGAACACGGAATTTCGGCGTGGGCGTCTGGTGAGGCCAACAGCAGAGGCCCACTCAGCCTGGGCCAGACTGCTGTGGTGGGAGGTGACACTGGGGACGAGACCACCAGGATTGACCCTCCTCTCCCAGAGAGAACTGGAGCCCAGTGCCCGCCCAGTGCCCCGGCCACAGGGCCTGCAAGGGGACCCCTCGCTGCGCCAGCACCCGTCCTGGGGAGCCCTGCCTCAGGGAGGGGACATTAGTAGGGCGACACTGCCCCTGTTTGCCTGGGGTTTTCCAGTTCTAGCACCAAGTCCTGAGGAAACTTCCAGTACCCAGCAAACGGAAGGCTGCATGGCCCAAAGGAGCCTTGATTATGACATCTTGAGTTCACTTTAGTTCCCACTTTCTGAGGACATGAGTGCCAAAACTGTGAGCACACAAGAATTTTAAATGCTTAATTTGGCATTTTCATCCTTGCCTTAAATTAGGGCAGCTTACGGTATTTCTGCCCTAGTGGGGAAGAGGGTGTGTGGTCAGGACGGAGCAGAGTTACGAGTTCCTCTGACATGAAGGACGCTGATGGCGCCAAGTGTCAGCCCTGCGCCTGGGGGACCCCGAGAGGACCCCGAGGAGAAGCCTGCCCAAGTCGGGGCCGCACTGGCATCCAGGCAGTAAATACCAGGAACCGCGCGAGCGCTTTATGTTGGTTTTTCCGTGTAACCCCCACGACCATGGACGAGGGTCATCACTTTGCGTATGAGGGGCTGAGGGGTGGGGAGGTTTAGTACCTTGCCTGGGTCCAAGCACTAACAAGTTGGAGGAGTAAAAGGTCGAGCCTGCATCTGCCTGGCTCCAGTCTGCTTCTCGCTCTCTGGCCTGGCTTACAAAGCGAGTTAAATGCTAACCAGAATGTCTAAGAAGATTCATAACTTATCAAGGGCACAACTGATTCAACAGATCAAAACCCAAACTGGTGCCGGATTCTGACGCAAGATGCCACCGGAATCACCCTGAGGTGTGTCCCCGTCCTCGGGCGGACAGGGCTGCCCGTGACAGCACCGCGCATGGGACCTGCCGGAGCAGCGGGCAGCACTTCTCAGGCCGGGACAGGCTCTCGTGGCTCAGGTCACGTTGGTAATTCTATGCAGGATCGATTGTGTTTTTAAAACAGAACTAAAGAGAAAGCGGAGGAGAAGCTGACTATGCCGAAAGAGCTCAGAACAGTGTGTTCGGCCCCATCGGGGCGAGTGCTGAACTTGGTGGCCGTTTGCTGTGGCACAAGTTCTACCCGAGGGTGGGGAACTCCAGGTCCGGCCTCGTGTGTGTCAGGGCACCCGACGGCTGGGTGAGAAGTCCAGGGCCCTCTAGAGCCCCTCGGAGAAGACTGGCCGAACTTCAATTATTATTTCAATGGCGGCTAACTATTGATTTTAGGTAAATGGGAAATGACCACAGTTGTAAAAGAACAGGTACTTCCTTAAATTTACTTTCAAGTACCATTGGCACAGCTTTAGGTTTGTGAGATTTTTTTTTTTTTTCAGCAATAGTAAAAGAAAAGGCCCAGGTATGCACATTCCAAATATCCACTCGCAGACTCTTGTGTGTATTTCAAGATTACAAATATTACTCTTTTACAGGTGGGAAGAGAAACCCAGCCAACTGCCGACACGTGCACCAGGCAGGCAGAGGCGGGGAGGAAGCCTTGCTCACCTTTCCCACTGGCTGGGGCTGCGTGGACAGTTCCAACTTGAAGGTTCACAGGAAGCTGGTGCCTCTCTGAGAGTGTCACTCAGCGTCGGCACCTGACACCGGCCTGGTCACAGGATGTGATTATGTGGTCGGCTCTTACGATGGATGGATGGATAAATAGATAGATGAGGCACTAGCACAGAGGAAGCACCCAATCCAAGATAGCTCTCATTATTTTAATCCTATTAGCCCCTGATGATTCAATGTTTACAATTCACTACTTTGTCTAAAGTATTTGTGAACCAGTTTGTATTTTCCAGTCGCCACGTGTGGGGGTTCTCCAGAGAGACAGAACCAGCAGGCCCAAGGAACCCAAAGTGTAACCCTCAGCTGGAGGCGGCAGGCTGGAGAGACCGTGGGTCTGGGTGGGGCAGGTACTGGTAGAGCCGGAATCCCTGGGGTTCTGACATTCAGGGGCAGGAGAAGAGGGTGCCCCAGCTCCAGAAGACAGAGAACCAGAATTTGTCCTTCCTCCACATTTTTGTTCCATCAGGGCTCCCAGCCTACTTTGAGGGCAAATCTTCCAGACTCGGTCCACTGACTCACACACCATCTCCTCTGGAAACACCCCACAGACACACCTGGGCAGCCCAATCATCCTAATCAAATGCCAAAACACCTGGGTTTCCCTTTCGGCAGAAGAGGGATGGGCTTGGTGCCTACCGAAGCGTGAGAATAAACAATGCTTTATCAGCTATCTGGATATCCCTTAATGCCGTCAAGTTGAAGCCATCACACCATACTTCCGGCAACAATTCAATTCCCACTTTTTTCTTTTCTAGAGCCCCTCCGGCTCTCACAGTTCTCGAATGGGGGGTTTGCCAGTGAGCTCTATGTTTAGCTTGTCACCTCCTATGCAGAAAATATTTTCAGCAGAGGGAGCAACTGTGGTGATTGTTCCAGTGTGTCTACAAAATCCCTCACCACCACGGGTTAGTAAGTGAGGGTGAGTTTGCATTTCACAACAGAGAGCGAGGAAGAAACAAATGCATTTTTTTTTTAGCTAGAGGAGCACCATAGCTACACTCAGAGAGTCTCAAGAAGTGTTAGGATTGCGGATTATATACTGAAGTATCTGGAAGCTATTAATGAATATCAATGGCAAAGCAACAATACCATGGACTGATCTAGAATTTTAAAGTTTTCAAGACTCTCCTAAATGTGTTTATAAACACATTTGATGCAGTCAGAAGTATCCTGATTTCTGTGTTATAGAGCAGGAAATCAAGAGTCAAACTGAGTCACCGGCCAGACGTCACGCTGCCATTTAGTGTAGAGCTGAGCTGAGTGGGGGGACGAATGAGGAAGGATCCGTTCGCTTCACTGAAGGGGCGGGTGCTCCCTAAGGAAGTGTCCAGGGGCTTAATGGTGGCATTTCTGCTTTGGTCCTCACTGTTGGGTTTTCCTAAAGCTTTTTGTCTGAAACCCCTATATCTTTCTCATGAGATTCAGCACTAATCACTTTATTCAGTCCAGTGTGACACCCAGTTAAACTTTCAAATCCATCCTCTTGCATAAAGCCTTCTGTGTGTTCCGTGCAGTGTCTGTGTGCTTGCGTGTGTGCTTGGCCCATTTTGACACGACTGTTTTCTTGCCTTGGCTGGTTATGGACGATCTGCGGGCATCGCCGCACTCTGTCTCACTCAGAACGCGCCGGCCTGCGGCACAGGTGCGGCAGCTGCCGCTGTGCTGCTTTTCAGACTCCAAGGAACACACTGAAGTTCCCAGTGTTGCCAAACTGTAGTGTTCAGTCCTCTGAGTCCATCCAACACCCTTCACAACCCAAATTCTAGGGTGCTTACCTGAATTTTTGTTTGTTTTGCTTTTCCAGCTCTTCATAATAGCTCACTTTTATATTCAGAGCCTCTAAAAATAAATATCATAAGATGCATAATATTGCAGGAGAGCTCACAGTTAAAATCCAACACTTCATAGTTAGGTGAGAAGTTCATTCCTACTGTAACACCTCTTCATTCTGATTAGAAAGCTTTTTTTCTGTTTACAGTGAATTACAAAATTTGAGCATAAAACCTGTTCATAGACATTGCTGCTATTTAGTCACAAGATTTCAAAGTGCCCTTTCGTGACGTGGCTCCACTGCCGTGCTTGGGAGATGCCACCTTGGTGAGACAGGCCTCCCAGCTGGGCAGACCCTCAGGGAGCGGCTCCCAGGCTCCCAGCTGGACCCCCGAGGGCTGCCAAGTCCAGTTTGGTATCAAAGTGAGGCCTGGAATCTGCAGACGTTGGAGGCGCGATGGTATCTGTGTCTCAGGGAACAGCTGAGTAGCAGGAGTTCCCCCTACACCGCCTGTTCTCCGCTACACATCTGGGCAAAAGGGCTACAGCACAGATTTAATTCGATCTGAAAAGGATGCCAGCGAGGAAAGGAGGAGCGCGTGACGTGGGCAGAGCGGGTGGCTCCCGGTATCCGTATTCTGCAGGTGGAGAAAACCAAGAGTCAGAAAACAGAAATGGGTTAGCCAGCGACGCGAAGCCGATTCCAGAACCGCTCCCCCACCACTCCACACGGCAGCCCCTGCCTTTCCCAGGACGGCACGGAGTGGGCAGAGCTGTCCTCGTCAGGTCACCGGTGCGGAGACGCAGGGGTGGCATCTGCTTCGGGAAACCGCACACTAAGGGATCTAGGAATTGAAAAGGAAGGTGTTCTACAGGTATGGACCTGTGCTCAGAAATTCTCTGCACTAAAAAAAAAAGTTAGCAGCAGAGCCTCCCAGATGGAAGAGAATCTATAAAATTCCAACAGGGCTTTCAAGGTCATCTGCGCAAATCTCTCGATTTACGGACGAGGAGACAGCCCCAGAGAGGAAGTGACTGTCACAGTCCCCAGCTAGTGAGAGGCAGAAACTACCAGGCTTGCCGCACACTAGTGTGAACTCAGGCAAGCTGAGCCACCCTGCTGCCGTTAGGACCCATGATTGCTTCCAGGACACCTGACCCCAGCTGCCCCTGGGGTGCGAGAGTGGCCTCCAGCCATCACTGGACAGGTCCCCGCGCAGTCCTCCTGCCCCCAAATGTAGTTGAAATTTGGCTTGTTGTGTTGATGTTCACTTACTTTAGTGACAAAACATATGCCATTGTTCCACCGTGGCACAAACATTCACTTGAGACACAGAAGCCCCCGGTGCAGCAGAGCTCTGTGACAAGCCGGGACGTGTGTACGTGACAGTGCAGCTCGGCCACTAGTATTCAGCAGCCACCTGCAGCACAGGGCAAAGGCCGCTTGTTTCTGCAGTTTTGTTTTGTTTTGTTTTGCGTCTAACATTTGATTCTGAGAAAGAAAGCAAATGTGCTACACATTTAAAAAGCATTCTTCATTTATTTGTGGATTGGCATTCCAAATACTTATCTCTATTAATATTTCAGGATGGCATTTTAAAATTTTTCTAAGGAGCATCAAAACTATAATTCTACAAATCTAAAAGAACTACACCGAAACACACAATAATGAAGTTGCTCTCATTTTATCATAAATGTAAGATTCTGAAATACTACTTCAACATTGCTAACAGCTTTTCAGATTCATTTTAAGTTCAACAAACTTCAGTTTGTGGAGCCGTGGTACATTTTTATGTTCCAAGCAATTTTCTGAAAAATTCCTGAAAGAGACAACCAGGCTTGAAAAATGGGCCGCAAGATAAACAAGAAAGATAGCGAATTCATCAAAGTGCGTCACTCCCAATAATAAACAAAATGTGGCATATTTTATAGAAGGAGAAAGTTCTTCAGACTTGGGCCATTATGATTTTTAAAACCAATTTCATAGTAAGAGTTTAACACTAGAAAAAAGAATTTTTTCCCTGGGGCTATGGTGTTCTATTACAAAAATGGAATAAAAACTTCAAAACCAAAATGATCCTTTCTAATTTAATGAAAAATTTGTTATTTTTTATTATTTTCTGTGCATGAGTTATATGCAATTAAATTTTCAATATTAATTATAACAATAAGAACATCAACAAGTAAGATTTTCACGAACCAACTGCAGTTACATATGTTTCACGAGGCCCCAGGCTCAAACTAGCATGAGTTAGGTACAACTCATGTGGCAGTTAATGTGTTAAGAATGTCAACACATTGTCATTATCCAGTGACTTGATTCCCTGAATGACCTAATGAATTAGTTGATGGAATTTGGTCACAGGAAAGTTTAGCCTGAAGCCTGAGATCCAAGACACCATGTTAGTGTCTAGCAAAGAACTACATGTCATAACCCCGTACCCACAAATATTAATTTTCAACCTGAACATGTGATCTCCATATGAGGTGTCTAGCTCAATCAAGTGCCACCAAAATAGCATCTTTTCATCTCCCATGTCCAGTGTCTTCACACAAGAAATAATCCAAACCAAGAGTCATTACTCCCCCAGCAAATTCTCCTGTGCCCACATCCATCTGAAGTGGAGAAGCTTTTAGTTCTCTCTGTTCAACAGTTTGATAATCTGTAAACAATAATGTTCGTAAAACCAGCCATTCCAGATGAGGCAAAATGTGCCTCTTTAGCCTTCCAGACAAATGTGAATCCCTAATCTCACCATGCAAAAAAAAAAGAAAGAGACCACGGAAGTCAAAGGACGTGGAGAACAGCTGAAGAATCTCACATTACAAATACCCCACCGGTTTCTCAGAGCTCTGATTTTAAATTCACCTCCATCCACTACTCAAGATTATACAATATACCCAACTGTGGGGTGAATGCCTCTTTGATTTTGGGATTTCATGTATAATTCTGTAAACTCATCTTGTTACACTGGAATAGGTGTGAATGACCGTCCCTAGCTTTTATATCCCAGATGTTAACTGTGAGCAGGGTGGTTCCCGGGTCTGTGGATTGGAGAGCGACGCCCAGGCCTGCGGGCTGCTCCGGGCTGCTCTCGAGAGGCCTTGCTGCTTTCTGTTCTAGGGCTCCAAGTCCCGCCCTCTCCCTTTTCTGTCCTTCAAGACATCCCACTATCACCACCAAAAAATGCACATTTGAGGCTCAAGAGCCCCTTCTTCATTCTTGTGTTAGCGGCATAACTTAAAGACAAAAGTGTATGAAATGCAAGGAAAAACCTAAGAGGAAAGAACCGAAGTCATTACCTTGGGAGTTATTGATAGTTCTACTTGAAAAAGAATAAAAAAAGATTGCTTAGAAATATTCCTGAATTTGTTCCACCCAGGAATGCCAATTCTTTTGTTATCTGCTATTAGCATAAAACATGGGTTTTCCTCTTTCCTCCTTTGAGATGAAGAAAAAATATCCCTGTAGTCAGATATCAGCAGGATCTTACAGAAATCACTCAAAGCCAGGCTTGGTGGCACGACATGCAGTCCCAGCTACTTGGGAGGCTGAGACAGGAGGGTCCCTGGAGCCCAGGAGTTCAAATGCAGCCTGGGCAACAGAGCAAAGCACTCTACTCCACCTCAAAATAGAACAAAATAAAATAAAGCAAAACAAAATAAAATAAAAATTTTTTAAAATGAGGTTATGAAATTCCAAGTGCATTCTCTCATGAACTTCTAATTTCTAATAAATTCTATGTTATTATCATATTCTTCAATTTCAGCTTTTCACGCTCCCCAAGGCCTCTGAGATGTATTCTGGGCTCCTCCAAAGCGTCTAGGGAATGCCCTGCGGTACTCGAGGTTCCCAGTAAAGACGTCCAGGAGTCCTCGTGCTGGGGCTCGGCCTGGGGGCAGAATTTGAACCCCAGGTAGAGGAATGAGCTGGTGCAATTTGAGAATTTAGACATAAATTTTCTCAATTCTGAGATCTTTATGTAAAGCGTAGGACAACTCAAAACAAGACCCAAATCAGAAAGCCTTTGGGAAATGATTAATCAGAATTTTACACACCCTAGATTTCTGTCCATTCTTTTCATTAAAAGCAAAAAGGATTAACGGCTTTCCGGAGCCAGTTCTCTTCTTTGTCACTGGGCCAACGTGCGTGGGTAGAATTACTTTGTTATTACAGTTTATTCTCCTCCTTTGTGTTCTGAGGTGTGTTTCTATGCAGATGAGAACAGTTTGTTTTTACTTTCTCAGACACACAGATGTTCCAGTTCATTTCCCTGAACTGATAACCAACCAGAAGAGGTAAACCGTCATTGATACAGCTTTGATACCACTTAGAGCTCTTCAGATCACAAAGTTTCATGTCTCAGCTTGAAGAATACGAAGCCTAGAATGTTTAATGGTTTACGGAAATCAGCCAGGAGGGAGCCCACCTCCAGAGCTGCTTTGCTCTGGCACTCAGTATGATAATAACAATTCAGTACTGTCCACCACAGTCGCCGTGCTGCAGGTAGGCATCACCAGAACTTCCTCATGGTGCAGCTGAGACCTGTGCCCTCTGACCAGTGTCCCCCGTCCCCTCCACCTGCACCCTGGGTGATCTCCGTTCTACCCTCTGTTTTCGTGGGTTGGACCATCTTGGCTCCCACATACAAGTGAGGCCAGGCAGTATTAGCTTTTCTGTGTCTGGCTTATTTCGGGAAACATAATGTCCTCCAGGTTCATCCATGTTGTCCCAAGTGACAGGATTTCCTTCTTTTTTCAGGCTGAATAGTATTCCACTGTGTACACATATCATATTTTCTTAACCCATTCGTCTAGGGATGGACACTTAGGCTGTTTCCAAATCCTGGCTATTGTGTTTATCTTGGCAACAAACACGGGGTGCAGATGTCTCTTCAAAATCCCAACTTTATTTTCTTTGCATAAACACCCAGAAGTGAGATGTCTCTTCATCGCACTTTGTGAGAGGCCCTGAAAAGCCACCACACCCCTAAGTGAAACCGCCAGATTCGTGAGAGTAGACTCTATTCCTCCTCCACCCAAGGTTCTCATCCCGTCCTCTTAGCACGCCTGGTCCGTCCACGTGCCAAGGGCTTCCTGCAGCCCGGCCTTCTGCATGCTCGATCAGCATTAGAAGAGAATTATCTTTAATCAGGAGAGCCAAGCTCAGGCTGTTGAAATCACCCACTTGGAAGAGGGCTCTAACAAGCCCGGACTAGATCCAAGTAATTAATGGGAGGCAGATAAAATAATTAAGCAATAAAACGCAATTGGCAGTGGTCCTCAGAGACTGGTTTCCCCAGGGCGGGTGTGTGAAGGTGCAAACCAGGAAACAAAGGCCTGCGGACCTCAAGGGGCTCACGTGGCCCCACCGCTCCTTCCCCTCCCCACCCCCAGCTGACACCTTGGGGTCAGTGCCTCCCACCTCCACGGGGACAGCAGATCGTGTACAGAGTCTGCTCTGCAGTGGGATTTCAAGGACTTGTTTTTGTATATTTGCTACTTTCCCAGAACTAGCAACTAAATCACCAATCCAGAGCCTACTTTTTCCGGCTCATACACGCGAGGAGATAGTACTACTCTGCTCCCACCCCAGGGCCAGGTGCCAGACAACTGGAGACAGCCCCTGTCCCCCAAAGCCCGCTGACGTTACTCCGACTAGCTGGTCCTAAGCCTGTCGCCACCCCCCCCCGTGCCTGTCTTTCCCGCAGGAACCACAGCAAAGGCTCCCGCGCATCATGCCCCCTTCCTCCTGCCCCTGCCTGGTGGCCCTACCTCCTATGTCTAGGGGTCTCTGAGTGTCAGCTGGCACCCTCACGGCAGTCATTTTCAGGTCTGTGTGTCTCACCATCCCTGACTGAAACAAATCCTGTGTACATTTTAAAACACGAGGTTTCCAGTGGAATTTTTAAAATCCTTATATGGAGAATTTTAAACATATATGTAAATAAACAATGAGTAACAAACCCCTGTGTATCTAAACCCAGAACAGCCAACAGCTCATGACCGATCCCGCCCCATCTATATTCCGTACGTTGCTATTAGTTGATATGTATTTTGTCTGTATGATTTATGTTTCCCCTATATCTCTCATCAACCCGGTGAGAGAATATAACAAAGGCATTCTTGGACATGTGCAGCATCAGAAGTCTGACCTTTCTTAGGAAGCCACTGGGTGATGGGTCCCTTCAGCAAGGCAGGGACCTAAGGAGACCTCGAGCTCCACGAACAGGACCCGTGCAGGGCGGAGGGGAGGCATCACCAGGATGAGTCGTGTGCAGGTGAAGCACGGCTTTCAACCGGAGAACCCCCCGGGACAGACACAGGCGCGGCCGAGACATTCTGCAGGACGGGCAGCGTGGCGGCTCTCACGACTCCGTGTGCAGTTGTCACCTCCTGGCTGGGTAAAATGCACCTCCCCAGGCTTCCCACTGGGGAGTCTAGACCCCAGTGCAAATGACATAACAACACTTGTGCTTGTAGATCTGAGCATTTGAATCACAGATCCTGGTTCAAACCCAAATCCCCTCAGCAATTAACTACACGCTGTCATTTAATTACTTAACCTCTCCAACAAACCACTTTTTCAGGTCAAAAATGGGAATATAAGGGGTAGTATGATAGTACTGGCATCTAAAAAGTACTCAGTAAGTAGTAGGACGACACTTACTTTATCACGGAAAACGCACCTAGCCTAGAAAACGGTGCTCTCTGGAGATCAGAGGAGGCACGGCGGAGTGAGCAGGAGGATCCGGCTTGCAGCCTGCTTCCCGGGTCCGAGCTGAACTTCAACCCGCCAGGCAGAAATGGGCAAGCCGCTCACACCTGCCTCCTCCAGGGGTCAGGGCCTTTCATTTCCACTCCGACCCTGATGTAAAGCTAGAACTCCTCCCTGCTCAAATGTCACTATTCTTAATAAAGTAAAGTAAGTAAGTAGGATCCAAAAAGTTTAATTGTGTGAAATACATGGTCTTGCCACTGTGAGGCCCATGAGGAAGGCTCTGCAGGGTCCCCACCACCCATCACGAAGGCACAGAAACAAAGGTGCTAAAACCCCTGCTCACGACCGAACCAGAGCCAAGAACTGGTCCCCCCCTGGCAGGATGCAGACTGCAGCTGCCACCAGACAGGAGGGCCGGGCCTCGTCTCCACAGGGTTTTTAGCTAAAATAAGACGAGGGCTGACGGCTTGGACCACGTCAGCTATTGGTCTGGGCCTCACCACGTTTCATTTGTAAAGCAGGGAGTTGGGTTGAGTTGCTCAAACCATTTTTCAAAGAGGAGACCCCAAGTTAGAGAATTGATCAGCTGGGAAGTGAGAGCCCACCCTCATTCCTGAGCCCCTCAAACCTCGCCAGAGTGACCTTGATTCTCCCAGCATGGAAAAAACCCACGGGTCTTCCAGATCTGACATCTGAGGCTCCAGGATGTAAGCTGTGGTTAGGTACCTCCATGCATGTGATGTTAATATGCTTAAATACCCAGCCTAGTATGGTTTAATGTTTAATTGAAAGAAACACATTTTGTTTACTTATTCCACAGCAGCTTGCCTGTGTTCACCAGTGTCCTCCAGAGTCGGCTCTCCTCTCCGGGATCCAGGCCCATTTCCTGGAGCCCAGTGGCTGGGCCAGGCTGTCAGTTTGCCACCTGTGACCGGGAGAGGGATGTGGTCCAAAGCTCAGGGTGTGTAGCGCGAAGACTTAGAAACACAGTTTTGCTGTTGTTGTTTGGTTGGGTTTTTCCTTTAGCTACAGCCAGGGCCATAACCTTGTCGAGCATTTGCCACTGGACGCAGATGGTGACGTGTGGGTGGGGAGGCAGTGAGTGCCCAGAGACACGCACGGCGGTTCCCTCCCTGCCAAACTCAGGCCCCACAGCATTCGGAGCTGGAAGTGAAGCAAAGGGGACCGGCCCCAGGGGGCAGCCCAGGGAGGAGGAGAGCGGGCAGGGGACTGTCTAGGGCAGGCGGAACTCACCCTGCAGAGCCCTGACGTCTCCACCTCCTCTCCCCTGCCGGCACATGAAGTGATTTTTACATATTTGTGAACATGTAAAACAAATAAAAGAGTATGAGAGTAATTCCTAATCCACAAATGTGATTTCACCGAGCAAGTAACTCCCGTCGTATGCGGGGCACCGTGACGGCGTCTGTCCTTGGGGCACAGCCCACAGCTCCACATGCTGCCGGCACAGTCTGGTGTCTCCTTCAACCTAACGACAGTGCCACTGGCAAGCAGCACGGTCTTCATTTCCTGTGTGCTAGAACCGAGGGGAGCGAGAGCCCCCAGACCTGGAACGTGAGTCGGCCCCTTCCCTTCCAGAGCCTGTGCGCGTTTTCCTGTCTCTAACCCCGACCCCAACAGCATATTTGGGGCAGCATATAAACGTATAACCACGATAAACTCAGCTAGTACACAATTAAATTATGGATAAATGCTCAACAAGATTATGAGTGATTGAATGGTATGTAGATAAGAATAATACATTGACGAGTTATACGTAGGATAAAGTAGAAATCATTCAAATGACTAATAGCATAAGACAGAATAAATCAAGCAGAAAGGCAGAAGTAGCTGATTTACAGATATATTTAATGCCATGTAAAATGCTTATAATCTAATATTCAATTAAAAAGGATACAACATAAAATGTACAGTATAATCTAAAATTTCTACATAAAAATACAGAAAAGATAATTATCAAAATTTTATTGGTGGAATTTTGGGTAGTTTTGTTTCTTTTATGACTCTCTTTACATTTACCAAAGGCCCTCCAAAGAGAATATATACTTTTATAATTAGAAAAATGTTGCTTTTAAAGAGCTCATAAATACTCTGGGAGGCCAAGGTGGGAGGATCACTTGAGGTCAGGAGTTCGAGACCAGCCTGAGCAAGAGCAAGACCCCATCTCTACTAAAAATAGAAAAATTAGCCAGGCGTGGTAGCAGCACCTGTGGTCCCAGCTACTGGGGAGGCTGAGGCAGGAGGATCTCTTGAGCCCAGGAATTCGAGGCTGCAGTGAGCTGTGATGATGCCCCTGCACTCCAGCCCAGGAGACAGAACAAGACCCTGTATCACAATAACAAAATGGAAAGAGACCATAAGGACAGTATTTTAGAGAAACCAGAAGCTGAGGCTGTGAGACCTCCAGGGAGTCCTGTCACCTCACTTCCCCGGGTGCTCTGGGTTCCCAATCACCTGCCTCTCGGTCTCGGCCGGGCTGTTACATAGAAAACAGTCACAGAGACAAATAAACAAGATCACAATGTTCTAACGAGTTACATATAACTGCTTGCTTAACAATGGGTCTACTTTTAGGAGTTCCTTCCCCTCCTAGTGTCAATATACGCATCTATTTTAAACTCGACTTTTGCCATTTTGTGTGCCGAGACGCAAGCTCAGGTAGCGGCTGCGCACAGGTGCACAGGTGCACGAGGGTGGGAGGGGACCGGGGCGGGCCCCACCCGGCCTCCGGAGAGCCCCGGTTAGAGAGGAGACTGTGCTCCGTTTCAGCGGTGCCAACTTCCCCTGGCTGCCGGGACGACCTCCAGTTAGAAAACACTTTCTTCTAAGGCGAGACGCAGCCCTCTCTGGAGAGGAAGACACTAGGGAAGTCTTAAGAAAGAAAAACCGAGGCAAGCGGATGGGCCTCCCGCCCGGGCTGCGGACGGTCTGCGGTCTCCGCGGGGAAGGCGGGCGGGAGGCGCGGGTCTGGCCCGGCGGGAGCCCCTGTGGCCGCCTCTCAGCAGGTGAGCGGAGTCGCGACCCTGACCCCAGAGCCCGCGCCCTTACCGTATTTGGACGCAGTATTTGGAGTTGAGGATCCTCCAAGTCTCCCTGGAGGCTGTCGTGCGCGTGGGCTCCATGGAGTATTTTCTGCAGCTTTTCTAAGTGGGGGTGAGCAGGGCCCGCGACCACGGCCAGGTCCAAGGCACCTGGTTATCCACACCTGAGCGGCAAAACAGCCTGGGATGAAGGCCCTTTCTAACCTTGTGTTTATTACCCTTAGTTGATTAACTTCTGTCTACAGTAGAAGATTTTTTGACAATTCTTTTTCAAAATGGAGAACTGCCGTGCCCTTTTCTTAAAGGAATCTTTTAGAGACACAGACTTCTTAATCTTACTACATTAACATAGCTAAAATATAGGCAAGATCAAATTAACATATCAAAGAACATTGGCAAAATACTATATTTGACTTTGAAATGTTTGTGAATTGCTCATGTGTCTTGTCCACATGTGCAGGGAGTTTATTCATTCAATTTAGTTAAAAAATTAGATAACAGTAGATTTTAAAGGCAATGGAGACATGTTTTATTTTGTTTTTGTCTGTTTAATTGATAAAGCTGACTTCCGCCTTCTGTATGCTGGCCCTGTGTAGGTGACACCGAGGTTTTCGTATTTGTCACCTCTGGCACTGGCACTGGAGGACGTCGCTTTTATCACTGCCGCACCCCCAGCACCTAAGACAGTGCCTGGACTCCAGTAGCTGCTCAGCAAGTGTGACTATCACGGGAATAATCTGCCCTCGGGGCATCGGGAGCAAAAGTGACTAGGAAAAAAAGATTATTTTAAATACCCATTATCTCCAGAAGAGATTTAATTCTAACAAGAGACTGTTTTTTCCTTTTTCAATTGGGCTGATAGGTACAAAATGCAAGGCTGGGGATGTGGAAAAAAGTCAATAGCGCTTGCCTTTCAGCAGCTGTGAAGACTGAGCCTTCCCCCAGCAGTGGCCCAGGAGAGCATGGCGGCTTCCCAGCCACACCTGCGTTACACAGAGGTGTGCAGTCAGATCAAGAGACCAAGTTCCACCTGGAGGCAGAGACAGGATTACGAGCAGCTGTGCACACAGGAAGCACCGTGCAGGTTAGGTCAGATCCTGGGAGGTGGCTCCCAGTGCTCCGCAGCCACTCTCGCCATGCGGAAGGGAGGGCAGGGGAAGTGACCTGTGCACCATCAGGCGTCGGCCTACACCAGCATGTGATGCTGTGGCTGCAGAGCCACCTGCCTGCAGGGTGGGGTGTGGCTGTTGGGTGCAGAAGTCTCGGGGACACAGGGCTCCTGGGCAGCTCCCTGTCCCCAATCCACAGGTATGGGACTGTGCAGGGGCTAAGGGGCTTCTGCCCGCCGCCGGGGCCCTGCAGGCCCCTCTCTGTCCCTCCTGCATGGTCCAACTCCTCCCTCAGCATTCACCCCACTCCCCCACCGGGGGGGGCTCCAGGGTTTGGAGTTTTATTCCATGTGGCCTGGAGCTGCTGGCAGTGGGCAGTCGGTCATGCTTGGCCACAGCATCTCTTGGACGTCTGTTCAGCTTCTCCCTGGAGAGGCATCACCATTCACACCCTCACCCTCCGCAGAGCCAAGGCAGGACCAGCCCCATCAGACACCACCCAGCCCACAGCACACCTGGCCCCTGGCCCTGGAGTTTGGCTGCCCGCAGCCTCGGGCCTGCTGAGCCCCTCCCAGGGACCTGGCCCAGGGCAGGCTCGGTCCTCCAGCGGCAGTGCCAGGGCCCTCTCGCTGGAGCCACGTGGGGATCGAGCAGCCGGATGCCAGGACAGGGGACTCTCGACCTGGTTCCTGTTTTGGGCACAGAACCACCCCGCTCAGCGCCTCACCTGCCTGGTCCCAGCCCTGTCTGTGTTCCTGGGTCTCCCCAACGTGCCCCATAATTTT
>CM052437.1:217214-236387 GCA_028533085.1 Varecia variegata
AAGAATATAAACAGGTGACACTGAGTATAGGGAGCCATCAGGGAGACAGAAAGCTGACGGAAATTGTCACCAGAGCTGATAACCTTTAGGAAGACGGCAAAGACTTTTAAAAAGGCGAACATCACCTGTATCATGAGTGAACGTGGGAATCTAGAAATATCCCACAGCCGTTAAAGGAACCTACCAGGTGCTAGAGGCAGACACACGTTCAATAACTCAGATGAAGTGGGCGAATTCCTTGAAAAGCACAAACTACCACCCTCAACATGAGATACGTAACCTGAATAGTCTTAAAGCTGTTACACAAATTTAATTTGTACTTAACTCTCACCCGAAGCTCTTCAGGCCCAGATGGCTTTGCTGGAAAATGCTAGCAAATATTTAAATAAGAATTAACATGAATTTTACATAATCTCTTCCAGAATATAAAAGAGGAGGGACATTTCCAATTTGTTTTATGTTTCATTTTATGAAAACTAGTCTAATATCTGTCATAAACTTAGATACAAAGATATTAGCCAAGCAAATCTACTAAGGTATAAAGTTCCCGTGTGCTACAATCACATGGGCATTTTTAATTAATTAATTAACTTATTTATTTTTGAGACAAAGTCTTGCTCTGTCACCCGGGCTAGAGTGCTGTGGCATCATCACAGCTCACAGCAACCTCAAACTCCTGGGCTCAAGCGATCCTCCTGCCTCAGCCTCTGGAGTAGCTGGAACTACAGGTGTGTACCACCACGCCTGGCTAATTTTTCTATTTTTAGTAGAGAAGGGGCCTCACTCTTGCTCAGGTTGGTCTCGAACTCCTGAGCTCAAGCGATCCTCCAGCCTGGGCCTCCCAGAGTGCTGGGATTACAGGCATGAGCCACGGCGCCCGGCCACACGTGGGTATTTTTTATGGGTATGCAAGGCTGGTTCAATGTGCAAACATCAGCCAAGGTAAAGCACTGCAAGAATAGGCTGCAGAGAAAGTCATTTGTGATCACATCACGTCAGGAAAGGCATTTGCCACAACCTACACCTGCGAGTGACCCATGTTCTCAGCAAACTCGGAGTGACGCAGAGCACCTGCACCTGACCTTGCTCGGACGTGGCAGCTGGCGCCTTCCTGCCGAGACAGGGCGGAGGCTGCCGGTTCCAACCCCTCTGCCACAGCCAGTTGGGAAAGGAACGGAACAGCACAGGTGTGACAGTGCCCTGGCCCAGCTGTGTCCCCGAATTCACAGGGGAAGCCCTAAGCCCCATGCCCGAATGAGGAGATGGGGCCTTTCAGAGGCACAGTAGCCCCCGTGGCCACGAGGACCCGCCCCAGGACCCCAGTGGATGCCTGAATCCCGGGTGGTACCCGACCCGACATTTGCTGTTTTCCTACCCGGGAGCTGGGGCGGCTACCCAGCAACTAACAGGCGGGTGGTGTAGACAGCGTGGACGCGCTGGACGGAGGGTTGACTCATGTCCCGGAGGGTCGGAGAGGGACAGCGGGTGATTTCATCGCTACTGGGAATGGAGCACAATTTAAAACTTATAAATTGTTCATTTCTGGAAATTTCCACTTCATATTTTCAGACCATGGCTGACCGCAGGTAACTGAAACCTCAGAAAGTGAAGCCGAGGATGAGGGGGGACCGTGGTTAATTTAAGACGAGGTCACGAGGGCCCTAACCCGCTGTGACGGGTGTCCTTGCGAGCAGTGACTAGGACACGGACCTGCCCAGGGCGGCCACGTGGGGACCCAGGGCAGGGACGTGTCTGCCAGCCGTGGAGAGGCCTGGCCAGGCCCTTCCCTTGCCGCCCCCCGGGGAACCGGTCTCGGACCTCTGATATTTTAACAGTGGACTGAACTGGGAGAAATCACTTCCCTGAGATCAAGGCCTGCCGTGTAGCTGTGTTAATTGTGACCGTGTGGTGCCAGCAGAGGGACAGGCGTGCGCATCAAGGGAACAGAACAGAGAAACCAGGAACAGACCCACACAAACACGCTCCACTGACTTTGGACAAAGGCACAAAAGCAACTCACTGGAGGAAGAAAAGCCTTTTCAACCGATGTGTCACAGCAAAAACACACCTGAAACTTATGCTTTCTAAAAATTAACTCAGAATGAATCATGGACTTACATGTAACAGGTAAAATGATAAAACTTTTAGAAAAAAACACAAAAGAAAATCTTTAAGACCTAGGGGGTAGGCAAAGTGTACTTGAACTTGATAATAAAAACGCAATTCATAAAAAAGAGAAATTGATCCTCTGGACTCCACCGGTATTAAAGCACTTGTTCTGCAAAAGCCCCTGCTAAGAGGGTGAAGAGACAGGTCACAGGCTAGGAGCAAATCCCTGAAAACCACACAGCCAACAGCGCTCTAGTGTCCGTGACACAAAAGGACCCAAAACCCAACAGTAAAGTAACAAATGATCTAATCAGAAAACGGGCAAATCACACCACAGACGTTTCACTGATCAGGACACACAGAGGGCAGAAAAGAACAGGGAATGAGGGTCGAGTCCATCAGCCTCTGGGGGAGTGTCAGCCGGAGCCACAGTGAGACGTGTGCCCACCTGCCGGACGCCGGGCAGAGGCGGGCGATGCTGGCTCTGAGGCTGAGGGGAAACGGTCCCTCCCACATGCCGACGGGAATGTAGATGGCGCAGCCACTCTGGAAATAGTTTGGCAGCTTCCATGGAAACTAAATATGCAACTACCACATGACCCAGAATTGCATTCCTGGGCACTCATCTCAGAGAAATGAAAATGCACATTCAGGGAAAACCCATGAATGGATGCGAGTAGCTGGCTTATTCTCAATGGCCCAAAGCTGGCAGCAGCTCCGAGGTCCTTTAACGGGAGAGTGGTTACACTGTAGCACATCCAAACCATGCAGTATTGCTCAGCCAGGAAAGAACAGACCACCGATGCCTGCAAATCCCGCGTGAATCTACAGGGGTTGTCTTGAGTGAAAAAGGCCGATCCCAAAGGTCACGTACTGCACGATTGCGTCTACAAAACATTCTCACAACCAATCAGAGACGTGTTTATGTATGCACATGCCACGTATGATGTCACAGCATCATGGGACTGGGGTTCCGGTCGGTGGCTGCAGGAACGGACCTTTGCATGTGGACTGTCCTCAGTTCCATTGGTGGCAACACCCAATGTCCTGGCTGTGATGTTGCACTGTGTGATGTCACCACTTGGAGGACCTGGGTAAAGGGAGCACCAGGTCTATTTCACCTTTTACAGCAACACGCACATCTCCAGTGATCACAAAATAAACATTTGTTTATGGAAACATAAATGCTTTAAATCTAACCAGGAAAGGAGCTAAAGTCAAAGGAGAGAGAATGAATGCAGCAAACGGAAGAGCACTTGAAATGCAGTCACTAACCCGGAAAGATTTAGTGACTGTCACGCAGGCTAAAAGGCAACAAATAGAGAACCTCAAATTCATTGCAGACAATTAAACAGGTCTGCCTTTTTTCCTGACCAAATTCCACCAAAATGACAGCAAAGGAATAAAACCCACAATGAAAGGAGGAGACGACAGATGAAATGTGAACAGGAAAATACGGGAGGAAGGAAAACGGCTGGTGAGCAACGCTGACAGCTGCAGTCGGAGCAGAAAGCTGCCACGGGGAGGCCCCCAGGTAGGTGTCGGGGAGGCTCCCAGGTAGGTGTCGGGGAGGCTCCCAGGTAGGTGTCGGGGAGGCCCCCAGATAGGTGTCGGGAGGCTCCCAGGTAGGTGTCGGGGGGGCCCCCAGGTAGGTGTCGGGGAGGCCCCCAGATAGGTGTCGGGAGGCTCCCAGATAGGTGTCGGGAGGCTCCCAGGTAGGTGTCGGGGAGGCTGGGGAGCAGGTGCAGAGAGTCTGAGGACACAGGGCAGACTCAGGAGTCCTGCTCTAGTCTGTGTGAACGTGTGTCTCCCACTGTGGTCTCCAGCCAGTGCCCGGGGAACCCCTAGAAATGCAGATTCCTGGGCCCACCACCTCTCCTGAACGGGAAGCCCCTGTGGGTAGAGCCCAGCAGCTTCGCACCTGCTTCCAGGCACACTCGAGCCGAGAGCCGCTGCTGTGCGAGGAAGCCCCGGAGCCCCCCGGCAGAGGCCTGGCACTCCCCCCACCTGGCAGAGGCCTGCAGACTCAGTACCCGGAGGTTTAATTTCTAGAGAAGTGCTTCTCCAACGCGCCTGTGAGGCTGGAGGTGTGAGTTTAATAAGCCCCCAGGGGCGCCCCAGCTCTGGCCTGTGGACCTCACTTCCAGACCTGGGTCAGCGCCGGGCTCACCTGGGCAGCTGTGCACGGCAGCGCCTGCAGCCCACCCGGCAGGTCCGCTTAATTGGCGCCTTGTGTGGCCGGAGTGTGGAGGGTTTACCGCTCCCCGGTGACCCTGCGGTGCTGCCCTGCCCAGTGACCCTCGGAAGGCAGCACTCCCAGCTGAACATGGTGAGCAAGAGAAGGTTTATAAACTGAAACCTGAACCCTCCGACGTCCGTCTCCAACTCGGCTGCTGGGCGGAAGCTTATGTGATTGTTCTGTAGGGAAAACCTGCGCAGATGAAAAGAAACGTAGAACATAGTATCTGCACGCAGCCTGCCCAGGCAATGCTCTCTGTCCATGTGCACACGGCAAAGTGAAAGATTGACCAGCCATTAAGTCTCAATTTGAAATTGTGAAGGCTGGAAAGAATTCTTTCTACAAAATCCCCCTAAGTAGCTGGGAATCAGCTTAAGAATTGTGCAAGGCTCACAACTGTGCAAAATTGTAAAGTCTAAGAACATACAAGTCAAACCTAACTAAAGACACAATCTGAGTGGAAGAATTCGCCATTTTAAGGCTAAGTCTTCCCAAATTAATCTATTAAATCAATTCAATTAGAAAATCCAATTAATTCAATTAAAAATACCAAATCTTCAACAGGATTTTGGGTGGAACTTGAAAAGCTGATTCTAAAATTTATCTAAAATATACACAAGAGTAGATGATAGTATCTTCAATAAATGCGACGTGCCCTCATTTGGGGATGGAAAAGCTGCTCGTGGGCAAGGAAGAGCAGTTGCCGTGGAGCTTGTCCCTGAGACCCCTCTGGAGGTTCTGGGCCTGTCTCTCCACGGTGTGGTTTCAAAGCCCACCGACACCTGCGCGGAGGGAGGGAGGGGTAGCTCTGTGCACCCCCAGGTAACCCGGACCGGGCGATGCTTCCTGAGCTCAGAACGCAGGCTCCTTCCTTTACAGCGAGAATAAAGGCTCAAACTCACACAGAACGGCAGCACGGTCTCCCCTAGCGACAGACCAGAAGTCTGACCTGACGTTCCTGGACCTGAGGTTCCTGGTGGAACAAGGTGCGGCTCCCTGAGTTATTTCACAGCGTCAGGTCAGCATAAGCCGGTGACGCTGACACCGTGACAGAGACAGTCCCGGGCTTGGTCTCTGCCGGGTCAGCCCTGCCAGCTCTGCTCCAGGGCCGTGTCACTGGCTATCTTTTGCTGATTCACTTTGATTCTTTTTTTTTTTTTTGAGACAGAGTCTCGGTCTTTTTGCCCGGGCTAGAGTGCTGTGGCGTCAGCCTAGCTCACAGCAACCTCAAACTCCTGGGCTCAAGCAATCCTCCTGCCTCAGCCTCCCGAGTAGCTGGGACTACAGGCATGCACCACCATGCCCGGCTAATTTTTCTATTTATCTTTTTAGCTGTCCATATAATTTCTTTCTATTTTTAGTAGAGACGGGGTCTCGCTCTTGCTCAGGCTGGTCTCGAACTCCTGAGCCCAAACAATCCGCCCGCCTCGGCCTCCCAGAGTGCTAGGATTACAGGCGTGAGCCACCGCGCCCGGCCTGATTCTTTTTTAAAATTTAAATTAATATTCCCTAATCTTACTTTCCCCATCTTTAACTTTGTGTATCTCTGGTCTTTTTGTCCTTGTTAAATTTACATTATTATTTCTAAAGCTACACAGCATCAACCTGGGTCTTGAGATCAGCTATAATGATCTAAATTAATTTCCCCACAATGGCTAGTTTTGCTGGCTCTTCGTCTTTTTCACCTGTAAATTTAATGTAAGGAAATTGTCTTGTGAAGAATAGTGGATATAGCATGTTTTAAAATCCATGGAGGTTCTCACAGCCAGGAGATACTCAAAGACCGAGAGAGAACATTCTTTCTGAAACCAGGTCATCAATTTTTAAAAATTATTTTTACATGTTAATAAGTCATGAGGCATGAGAGACTGCAAGGACAAGCCAGACTGGTCGGAGAACCCTGCCTTGGGGGCAACTCCACGCCCACCGCCAGTGCGAGGGTCCTCCCAGGAGGGCGGGGGCAGGTGCCTCAGGGAGGGTTAATGCAGGAAGATAGAGGCAGGGCAGGTGCGGGGGGCTTCCGCGGAGGCGCCAGTGGCTGCTGAGGCCTGGAGACACTGCTCCCCCAGAGCTGACGGAGGGGAGGGGACGAGGGACCCCTCCTCACCTGCTTCCAGATCTAACCGGAGCCCAGTGGCAAGTGTGAGCGGTGCGAAGCAGTGGGAGGAGGAGGGTGCGTGGCAGAGAGGAAGGGGCTCCGCTCAGGGGCCAGCCCAGACCCTGGCCTGGGAAGGAAGTGCTGTGTCCCCTTAGCCGCTGTCCCTGCCGCTGGGCCTCCAGATCATTCCCACATTCCCTGCTGCTTCCTGTTGCAAGTGTTTAATTTTTTTTCCCAAAGTATTACGGGCTTGAAATGTTTGTGGTTACATGGATTGCTTTTGTAGTGTTTGAGTCAGGGTATAGGTGTGCCTGTCACACAGACAGTGGTCATTGTGCCCCTTGGGTAGGTTTTCACCCCTCCCCTCCTCCCCCCGCCCCCAGCTTGATTTCCACTGAGTTTCCCTTCCCACTGTGCACACCTGTGGTCCTCGGTTAGTTCTAATTGAATAGTGAGTGCACGTGGTATTTGTTTTTCTGTTCTTTAGATACTTCACTTGGGAGAATGGTCTGCAGTTCATCCAGGTTGTTGCAAAAGGCATTAATTCATCCTTCTTCATGGCTGGGTAGTACTCCACAGTACACATATACCATATTTTATTAATCCACTCATGAATTGATGGGCACTTGGGTTGATTCCACATCTTTGCAATTGTGAATTGTGCTGCTATAGACATTTGAGTGCAGGTGTCTTTTGGATAAAACGACTTCTTTTTCTGTGGGTAGATACCCAGTAGTGGGATTTCTGGATCAAATGGTAGGTCTACTTTTGGTGCTTTGAGGAATCTCCACACTGCTTTCCACAGAAGTTGTACCAATTTGCAGTCCCACCAACAGTGTATAAGTGCTCCTCTCTCTCTGCATCCATGCCAGCACCTATTGTTTTGGGGCTTTTTAACAAAAGCCAGTCGAACAGGGGTAAGGTGGTATCTCATTGTGGTTTTAATTTGCATTTCCCTGGTGATTAGTGATGTTGAGCATTTTTTCATGTGTTTGTTGGCCATTTGTCTATGTTCTTTTGAAAAACTTCGGTTCATGTCTTTTGCCCACTTTTTAATGGTTTGTTTGTTTTTTTCTTGCTGATTTGCTTGAGTTTTTTCTAGAGTCTGGATATCAGCCTTTTATTGGATGTGTAGTTTGTGAATATTTTTTCCCATTCTGTAAGTTGTCTATTTGCTCTGTTGATTATTTCTTTGGCTGTGCAGAAGCATTTTAATTTAATCAAATCCCATTTATTAATTTTTGTTGCTGCTGTGATTGCCTTTGGGGTCTTAGTCATAAATTCTTTGCCTAGGTCGATGTATAGAAAACTATTTCCTACATTTTCTTCTAGAATTATTACGGTTTCATGTCTCATATTTGTCTTTTATCCATCTTGAATTAACTTTTGTGTGTGGTGAGAGATGGGGTCCTGAATTATTTGTTTTTTCTATCTTGTGTCCTAAAATTCCATGATTATTTGTTTTGGTCCAAGTCCTTTTTTATTCTTGATTAAAGATATTGGTTGGGCCTTCAAATCTGGAAATTTATGGCCTTTATTTCTGGGAATCTTTTTGATTTTGTAAAGATAGTTTCTTCCTGTCCTGTGTTTTCTTTGTTTTCTCTTTCTGAAATTCTGCTATTAAAATATCGATCTTCCTGGACTGGAATCTAATTTTCTTATTTTTTTCCTCCTACATTTTCATTTCTTTATGTATTTTTCCTATTTCCAGAAGACTTCCTCAACTTTATTTTCTAATTCTTCCGTTGATTTTTATTTCATTTCTGTTATATTTTAGTTTTAAATAGGGTTGCCAGATTCAGCAAGTAAAGATCTGGAATGACCAGTTAAGTGTTACTTTCTGATGACCAACACATCATCTTCAGTATCAGCATAAGTATGGCCGAAGGTTTCATGGGACATACTTACACTAAAAAGTTATATGTTTTTAGTTAGAAATCCAAATTTAACTGGGAATCCTGAATTCTAAAGATTTTTTTCTCAGTCTTCCTCCTGAGAGACTTCTTGCTTCAGAGGTGGAATGTTTACTCCACCTGCGTGAGAGTGTCATTATGGTTTGGCTTTATGAAGTTATTTTTCTGCTCTCTTTACTGTTCCTATTTCTGCTAAATAACTTTTTTCAGTTGGCTTATTTTGTTTCCTTTAGATATTTGTCACATGCCTGGACATCACGGGTGGAGCAGCTCTGGTGGTGCTCACGTGTGTTGCGTCAGGTGTTGGGGTCTGTGTGGGGACACCTGCTGTCAGCGTGTGCCTGGCAAGCTTCCCCTCCACGCCCCACGCCCCATTGCTGGGGTGGCCACTGCCCCTGCTGACGGCTCCTGGAAGCAGAGAATGCGAGAGGGACGGGCGAGCCCACCTTCCAGCATCCGGGACTGTGCCTGTCTCGAGGTTTGTGTGCCGCACGTCACTGCCGTCCTTCGCCATGACGAGTGCCTGTCTGTCTGGAATCCACCTGGGTGAGTCTCTGAAGGAAATTTTCTGACTTCTGTTGGGATAGAGAAGAGACAGAGGCCCATATTCTGCTTTTGAAGAGTCAGTCATTTTTTCTATTTTTGGCTTCTGGTTTTAAGATTTTGAGATTCTGTGGCTTGGATAGATAAATTCCACTGCAAAAGATTTAGTTTGACTTAAAAACATTATAAAACAAAGTGAATGCCAAATACCAAATGAAGAAACCATATAAACATGAAAAAAATAGTTTAACTCAATTATTAGAAAATACGAAAAATATAAAGTTTATTATGTGTCATACTGCTTTCAAATAGTGCAAGGTGAGTACACTTAGGGATCTTGATATAGAACTAATTTCATCACATCCAACTTTTTACTGTCTTCATAATCAACCCCATTTAATTTTTTTTTATTTTTAGTAGTTGTATATTTTTATGGGCACATGTGATGTTTTGATACAGGCATGCAATGTGTAATGATCAAATCGGGGTAAGTGGGATATCCAGCACCTCAAGCTTTTATCATTTCTTTGGGTTAGGAACATTCCAATTTTCCTCTTTAGTTATTTAAGAATATGTAATAAATTATTGTTAACTACAGTTGCCCTATTGTATTACAGAATCCTAGATGTTATTTATTCCATGCAGCTATATTGTTACGCGCATTGGTCATCCCCTCCTAGTTCCTCCCCCGACTACCCCTCCCGGCCTCTGGTCACTGTCAATCTACTCTCTACCCCCATGAGTTCAATTTGTTTTTTTTTAGCTTCCACATATGAGTTAGAACATGCAGTATTTACTTTCTGTGCCTGACTTATTTCACTTAACATAATGTTCTCCAGTTCCAGCCATTTTATTGCAAATGACAGGATTTCATTCTTTTTGTGGCTATATAAAATTCCCCTGTGTATATGTACCATGATTTCTGTATCCATTCATCTGCTGATGGCACTTAGGTTGATTCCATATCTTGGCTATTGTGAATAGTGCTGCCATAGACACGGGAGTTAAGATATCTTTCCAATATGCCGAATTCCCCTCCTTTGGATGTATACCCTGCAGGGGGGTTGCTGGGCCATACTCTATTTTTGGTTTTTTGAGGACCCTCCGTACTGTTCTCCATAGCGCTTGCACTAATTTACATTCCCACCAAGAGTGTACAAGGTTTCCCCTTTCTCCACATCCTCACCAGCATCGGTTATTGTGCGTCTTTTTGATAAAAGGCATTTTAGCTGGGGTGAGGTGATATCTCATTGTAGATTTATTTGATTTGTGTTTCCCTGATGACTAATGATGTTGAGAATGTTTCCATATACCTTTGGTCATTTGTATGTCTTCTTTTGACAAATGTCTATTCAGGTCTTTTGCCCATTTTTTAACTGGATTATTTGATTTTTTTTCTATTGAGTTGTTTGAGCTCTTTGTATATTCTAGTCATTAATCATTTGTCAGACTGGCAGTTTGCAGATATTTTCTCCCGTTCTGTGGTTGTCTCTTCCCTGTGTTGGTTGTTTCCTTTGCTGTGCAGAAGCTTTTTAGCTTGATGTGATCCTAATTATCCATTTTGCTTTGGTTGCCTGTGGTTTTGAGGTATTACTCAAGAAACTTTTGCCCAGGCCAATGTCCTGAAGCATTTCCCCAGTGTTTTTCTCTAGTGGATTTATAGTTTCAGGTCTTAGATTTAAGTCTCTAATCCATTTTGATTTGATTTTTGTATATGGCGAGAGACAAGGGTCTGGTTTCATTCTTCTGCATGTGGAAACCCAGTTTTCCCAGCACCATTTATTGAAGAGACTGTCCTTTGCCCACTGTATGTTCTTGCCAACTTTGTCGAAAATGAGTGGACTGTAAAAGTGTGGATTTACTTTGCGGTTTTCTATCCTGTTCCATTTGTCCTTGTGTCTGGGACAAAATTGAAGAGGACACAAAAAATGTAAAGAAATTTCATATTTTGAGATTAGAAGAATCAATATTGTTAAAATGACTATAGTGTTCAAAGCAAACTACAGATTCAGTGTAATCTCTATCAAAACACCAATGATATTCTTCACAGAAATAGAAAAGTAATCCTAACATTTACATGGAACCACCAAAGAGTCTGAATAGCCAGAGCCATCTTGAGCCAAAAGAACAAAGCTGGGGGGTCACAGTACCTGCCTTCACACCATACTGCAGAGCTGCACCCCCAAGACCACGGTCATCTTCCCCTAGACAGACATGCGGTAGGGCACTGAGGCATAGGCTTCCACAGTTCACACTGGAGAACCACACAGATGCAGCCGCACAGCAGGAAATGTCCTGGAAGTTAGTCTTGGCAGCTGTGCCACCACCCTCACCCCTGGAAACTTATTCTATCTGAATTAAACAGGGGGATAAGTTAGCATCGTTCACTCCCAGGGATTTCAGGGTTTCCAAGTGGCAAAAATGTTTTGCCAATATTAGAACAGTTTATTGGCATGAGTGATCTTTAGTTATGATGGAATTTTCATTGTCGTTTAGTTATTGTGAAAACCTGCATTAAAAACTCCCCAGATCTCAGGAGTCCACAGGCTGAAAAGGGCCCATCTCGGGGGCACGAGTCTGTGCGTAGCGTGAGTGTGCACCGTTTTGATTTGTATAAGGTTCAGTGAGGCCAGGAAAAGGTTTTATACTTTCTAGTCACGTATCGAAGAGGCAGTGGAATAATATAAACATTGTTTGAAAGAGGGGATGTTGTTTCCTGAACAAGGGGATAGAGTTGGTGTCCTCACCTGCACCAGGTTTCCAGGTAAACCCTTCTTCACCTGAGGGAAGGCCAGTCCTCCGCCAGGAAAAAGCAATTCTTTCTGAAGTCTGTGCCATGTAGACGGAACTGAGTAACAACCTAGAGGCGTGACTCACATAGACGCAGGGGAGAAAGTGTTGTGGGTGGAAGTTCGTGAAATTTGATTTTTCATCAAATAGAAAAAGGCCTGTGGTCATCTGTCGTTTTGCAATCGTGTGGCCCGAGTCTCAGAGCGAGGCAGGGAGAGGAGCGGCGTCTGGGTCGGCCCTTCCTTGCATGCTCTTTTGTTCATTGTGTGGATGAGACGGGATATTTGCATGTTAAGCGGAGCCATGTGGGGAGCCATGTGAGGGAGTGAACCGTGAGGACTGTGTGTGGGAGCGTCCGTGTGAGGTCTGCCTGCACCAGGAGAGGAAGGTGGACGGCCTGTCCCTAGAGGCCCGGGAACGAGCCGGATCGGCCCAGGTCTGCTGAGACTGCGGAGTCCGGGCTGCATCCAGTCCTGTGGACTCACAGTCCGAATCCAACGAGGCAGTTTCCACTTGCAAGTACTCGTCATGCTATTAAAACATGAGTTTTTCTGTAATGTGAATAAAAGATAGCAATCTCAGCATTACAGAGAGCCAAAGGTGGAGGAAATAGTCTCTGTTCTTGTGTAGCTTTAATGAGCTAAATTGTCACGAGTTTGAGAATACGTTACAGGCAAAAGGCTGGGGGTGAAAAGTCCTCGTTATTGGAATCACACTATGAGCAGCGATAGCCCCGAAAGAAATTGATCAGAACCTTTTGACATACTTTTGGCTACAAAACCTACTACTTGGGCATTAATGATAAATAATGACACAAAATCAGAAGCCACTAACTAAAAATTTAACACGTTCATTTATTTGTCTAGATATGTTATGTTTCTCTATGATTATTTTATTTATAATGACAATCTCTTAAAATTAGGATAAGGCAAACAACATTAATAAAATATTATCAGGATCTATATCAGACCCACAAGAGTAGGAGAGGGTGAGTTTCAAACAATCTCTCCAAAAATGTAGGTAACATTGAAATCTTTTCACTTGGGGATTTGCGGATAAATTCATTGTTGTGATTTGCTTTGAGTAACCTCATCTTTCATGTAGAAATTGCTTATGAGATCCATGCAGAACAGGGCATGTTGCATCTTTCAGAATCTGCACACCGATGGGATTTCACTGTGTCCTTTTCCGTGACTCGCCCTCCAGCCCCCGACCCACCAGTGTGGCTCCAGGAGAGTCCTCTGCCCAGATGCTCTGTGTTGGGACAGTAGGAAGTACAATGGGGACAGGAGGTGACTTCGAGGGGTCCAGGCTGGAAGATGCTGCCTTCTGACAGCTGGGGCAGCGGTAACACTTTGACTGATGTTGAACACAAGTTAGTGTTGTGTCTTCACCAAAAAGCCTGCTTTGTCATCATGTTGGGCCTCTTTGTACCTATTCAGCGCAATGCTTTGAAACCCGATGGCCTTATACTGACTTGTATTAAATGTCTTACGAGGAACAGCCCAGTGCTCAGCTGGGTCAGGTGCCCTGGGCTCCAGTTCTATCACTTAGACTCTACTTTCCTAACTTCCTGTAATTTTCAGATTTGATCGATGGATTATCATTTCCTCATTCATACACTCATAAACAAATACAAGACATACCCCAGGACAAAGAACTGTGACTTACATTTTTGGAAGCATCTTCTAAATTCAGTCATCAGTCAATGGAAACGCGAGACATTCTCGTTTGCAAGACACGAGGCATGTGATGAAAGTACAGAGACAACGTTTCTCTCCACTGAGGAACTTTTAGTCTATAATTTCATCAATTAATTTGAAGCAACACTTTGCTTATTGCAACTCAGTTGCGAGATCACTGCAAGGTGCTACAATGTAGCTCATACTTCATCTTTTCCAAAATGATACAGTAGCAACAGAGCCCCCGTGCTCACGTGGTGCTGTGCTGAGTGGCGGGGCCTCTCTTGGCATCCAGGGGCGGCTGTGAGGCTGAGTCTCACAGCGAAATGAGATGAATGACATCTGTCATTTCCAGTTCAAAATATTAAATAGTTAAGAAGCTACGGCTTTGTCATGGCCTCTCCTTTCTCTTTCCACTGGCCATATACAGATCTAGGAAAATATACACCTGAGGCCATGGTGGAACACCCATGCTGAACTGTTACAACGAGAATACACACCTTTGGTTTGGAGCCACCGTGATTTTGGGGTTGTCACAGCCCCAGCCCACTCTGGCACTCCAGTACATGCCGGGAGGTCCTAAGCACACACGTAGATATAAATTCATTTAATCCTAAAACAAAATGAAACAAAACGGTGAAGTTGGCACCAGTATCATCTCTGTTTGTAGCTGAGGACACTGAGCCCAGAGAGGAAGGGGTTTTGGCCAAAGTCTCCTAAGTGGGGATTTTGAGCCCAGAGCCTTGGCTCCGGAATGCAAGTTCTAACAACTGTGCCCGGTTTCTGCAGAGAAGGCGTCGTCAGGTCCTCAAGGAAGTGTCCCGCCGCTCTCTCGCTGTCCACGTCCGCCTGTGCCCTCCCCGCCCAGGACGACCAGCGCAGCTGTGTACGTGAACGTGCAGGAAACGTGTTTGGTCTGATTTTGCCATGTGGTGACAGTGACCCTGGACCCTGTGCCACGTTTGTTACCTTCGTATGCAGCTGATGCTCAAAAGCGTTCTGCAAGGCAGGCGCTGCCAGCAGCGATCTACTAAGTGACTTCCCGAGACACCGGCTGGCGGGAAGAGGAGGAGGCCTCGCTCTGGGCTCCGCGACCGTCAACCTAGCCGACGGCTCTCGGGAACTGGTGCCTCAGCCACCTGCGGGTTGTGCTCGTCAGATGCTTTTAGGAACTTTTCTTACTTCACTTTTGACCCAGAAACTGCCTTTGCAGAGAAACAAACTGTCTCCATCGTTACCCACCAGAGTTCAAAGGTCGTCACGGGCCTGGCAGACACATCTGCAGGTCCTCAACCCACCCTCTTGGCAGCCTGGGCAGGCCCAGGACCGGGAGTGCAGTTCTGGGCTGCGATCCCGACCGGCCGAGAGAGCAGCCACGTCCCCAGCTGTTGCCACCCCAGAGAGCCACCCGTCCCCCGGGTCCCTCTGCTGCGCTTGCTCTGGCTCCCCACGCCCCGCCGCCCTGCCCAGTAACGCAGAACACACGCTTTGATATTTCGATATTTTGTTCCTGCTTGAAAACGTTCCTCTGACTCCCCCACCACTCACTGCAGTTCAAAATCATTTATTCGCCAAATATTTACTGAGCGTCCACTGTGGTCGGGCCTCAGTCCAGCTGCTTCACAACATCTGCTCGTGCGGCCTGGGGGGGGGGCGAGGGAGTGGGCGAGGGAGTGGGCGGGGGGTGCCGACCAGAGGGATGGAGGGACGGATGGACGGATGGACGGACAGAATGGGGCAGAGAGGAGGGAGACGGGTGCCGGGAATTGTTAGGGGGTCGACGGGTGGGATGTTGGGGCCACTTCTGGCACACGGCAGGACAGGCAGGTGTCGGGTTTCCTCTGGTCCTGGCCCGAGTGCTCACTCCCTGACCCACAGCCCTCCCCACACTCACGGCTGAGATCTCACGCCACCCTCCGAGACTCAGCTCCGGTGTCTTTACGCTGAAAACCACCCGTCTTCCCGGCCCAGCACTCTTGTCCTCTTATCTGACACCCTCACGCGGCTCTCCAGTTCCTAACGTGATGTCCACGTGAGACAGGGAACTCCGTGAGGGCAGAGACCACGGATGCTGGACGGAGCGTGAGCTTCGGAGTCAGCCCGTGTCTGTGTTACCCACTGCCGGGGAATCCGCGTACACCTTACAGGAGCACTTTTTGCCTCAGGTTCATTCCCTATTAAGTAGGAAAAGTTCTGTCCGCCATGAGGAGTGGTCGTGGGGGAAACTGAGACGTTCCTGGGTAAAGACTCCCGTCTCTAACACTCAGCAGAGCCTGACGTGTTCAGACCGTGCGAACTTTTCTCCCATGGATGACGTCATGTCCGTGGGTTCCCAGGTAACTCGCAGAGTTAGTGCAGCTCTGACCCAACTGCCGAAGAAAAGACAATGTGCACACGTGTGCATGTGCGTGTGTGCACATGTGTGCAAATCCAAGGGGTTGAGTGGCACCTGCCGTGCAGCTTGGTGGCTCACGCAGGCGCCAAGGAGCTGCAGAGCCCACGCGTGAGGTGGGTTCCTCAGGGAAGTGGTGACACGCATGGTCCCATGGCCTGAGACACACATCGACTGGGGAAAATCAGTTAAGAATCTCTGAGTGGAATCCTTGGGGGGTGACCTCAGGGCTTTGCAGCTGCCCCTTATCCTCCTGTCATTTTGGGGAGTCTCAACTACCCATGGTCAACAGCAGCCAAAAATATGAAACAAAATATCCCAGCAATAAACAATTGATGAGTTTTAAACCATGCATTGTTCTGAGTAGCCAGATGAAACGCCTGGGTCTCCAGCCCTGACCTCTCGGACGCTGAGCTCCCGTTTCCAACTCCAGCGATGCCCGCACTGGGCTGTCCGGGCTCCACCTCCTGCCCCTGCGTCCGTCCCCGACCCTCTGTCCCCACGGCTTCTCCGCTCAGGAAACCTCCCCCAACGGCCCCTTCCCCAGGCTCCGAGTCCCTGCTGTAACTCAGCACTTTCACAGTCCCACGTTTTGTTTGCCAAGTTTCTGTCTCGCTGAGTGGGCTGCCGGGGCAGCGAGGCAGGGTCCTTCTCCGCCGTGTTCACCTCGGCACGCCGAGTTCTCAGAGTAAACGTTTCTTGGGTGAAAGAGTTAACACGGAACACGTGTGAGTTGTGTTGCTGTGTTGAGATGCAGACGCAGGAGAGGGGCCCTGGCCAACCTCAGGAGCAGGCCAGGGAGCCCATAAGGTTAGAGGCTGTCATAAAACAGAAATTTATATTTGCCAGCTTTTAAAGAATTCCATAGGCTGATTTTTTTGATTTCTAGTAGTGAGAAGAGCACAAATGCGCTTCTTCTAGAGGAGGTGAAGGCGTCTAGTTCCGGTGAGAGGTGACAGTCACACGCACCCTGCGTTTCCTGGAATTCTGGCTGTAGCCGGGGTACCGCCTCCTACCTCAGTGACCGTCTGCTGGGAGGGGGTCCCGCTTCACTGGTGTTACTGGGGTTTTGCCACTTTTTACGAAACTCATTAGGTCTGCCCTTATCAATGTGCTATTTCCCCAGAGTGATCCTGTCTCTCCTCACTCTCCCCTTTGTGGGGAGCCCTTCACCCCTCAGTGGAGTCCCTGGTCTTCCTTGCACCTACATAAACAGCTGGTGCTTCCTCCGTAAACAGCTCAAGAGTGAGTTGTCGGTAAGTTTGGATGAGGACACAAAATAAGCAAAGAAGAGCTCAAACTCAAAACCACAGCACTATGCATGGATGTGGGCAACAAGGCTGGACACCGGACCGTGGTTTCGAGGAGGACGTGTCCGGATGGAGGTTACTCTGCACTGCTCGTCAGCTCAGTTACTGCAGTCTCTGGAGAAACAGCCTGAGGTGCAGCTTCGTCCTATGTGCATATGGCTGCGTGAAAAATTCTCTTTAATGATGAACTTGCTAAGAAAACTGCTCATCTCTTTCTTTAACAAGGCTGGACATTTTCCTTAGAGAAGTTTCATCTGTTTTTTTTTTCTTGTAAATAGAAAAGTAGCCAAACATCTGGGCACCAAATGCCCAAAATCTCTCGGGCCCATCCGTGGGGCGGCCGCTCGCTCTGCAGTGAAAGTGTTGCCAGCTCCTGCGCTTGGCACAAGCTCAGGTGCACACCCTGGCGCAGTGGTGCCGGGACCTCAGTGCCCTGATGAAGTATCGGATCTGCTTGCAAAGAACTGCTCCAGTTCCGCGGAGGCTGGCGCGTCTCAGCGAGTGTGGCTTGGTGCACCACGTGCTGGGAAGCTCACAGCAGCCAGCATGTGTCTTTGAGTGGTTCCATGCGGCAAACCCTGGGTGCATGGCCTGCGTCTGAGGACGTGGGCCCTGAAATTGCTCAGCTGACAACTGCACGGGAAGAACAATCTTCCCAGGTCAGTTTACCAAGCACTTCTGTCATCTGATCACAACTGCGCACATCACCGCTCTGTCAGCCGGGGCTCGTGGGGAGGAAGAGCCAAAACCTGTGTGCTGACCGCAGGGCTGTCAGCCAAGCTCTGCTCCCTCAGAGTTCTCCCCGAGGGCCAGGTGAGTTGGCACAGGGTTTGGGGACACATCCCTACAGGTCAGCCGCAGCTATTCAAATCATGCCAGAGGTAACCCTGCTAGATCTTCACGTTCTGCTAATCAGCTCTTTGTTGTGTTGTTTCTGCCTATCAGGTGTTCAGGGGCAGAGGAGGAAAATAGGGCTGATGTTTGCTGAGAAATATGTGTGTGTGCATGCATGCACGTGAATGTGCATGTGTGCATATTATGTGTGTATGCATGTGACCATATGTGTGCATGCATGTGAATGTGTGTATGCATGCAGGTGCATGTGCTGCATGCATACATACGCATGTGTGTGCATTGATGTGAATGCATGTGTAGATGTGTGTATGTGTTTGTGTGCTGCATGTGCATGTGCACATATGTGTGCACGTGTATGCATGTGTCCATGTGTGTTCATGCATGTGAACATGTGCATGTGTGCATGTGTGTATGCATGCATGTGCCTGTGTGCTGCATGTGTGCATGTGTGTATGTGCATTGTGCATGCATGCACGTGAGTAGGTACGTGTACACTCATGCATGTGAATGTGCATGTGTGAATCACGTATGTGTGTGTATGTGCATGTGTGCATGCATGTGAATGTGCACAGTGTGTATTATGCACACATGAGTGTGCATTCGTGTGCATGTGTCCATATGCTCTGTACAAAAGCCCTGCAGAAAGTATTAACATTATGGAAAAAACTAAACAAAGGCTCCCAAAGTGGAAATCACTTGCTCATTCACAGGGTCGGCATCTAATCCTGTACGGGTACAAGCCAGTGTGATTTCTGATCAAGTGCAGGGTCATTCCAGGCCAACGGGAGGTGGCTCAGGGGCTCCGCAGCCCACAGCTGGCAAGAGGAGTCCGACAGAGGAACAGGTGCTGCGAGGGTTTGGATGGGTGCAGGGAGAGTGAACGGAGCAGTGGGAAACCCAAGCTTCCCCTTCAACTAAGGATGTCTGTTATCCTCACTGCACCTGGGCTGCCTCACCTGAAGAACGAAGAGCCAAATATCCCCGGAATGTGGCTGTCAGGAATTAAAGGGGGTGATGGGACAATCGCAGGGCTCAGACTGTGCATTCAGGAGCAGCAGCTGCTGTTATCTGGGCATCGTGCAAGGGACTGTGGAACACTGTGACGAGATGTTTTCTGTCCCCTCGGACACAGTCACCTTTGCTGGGTTCTTCAGTCCCGCTGACACCTGCCAGCCGTGCAGCCCCGCCCAAATACCAAATCCTCCATGAGACCCGCGCTGGCTGCCCAGCAGGAAGCTCTTC